>JAPKLY010000821.1:3570-18570 GCA_026898435.1 Prunella vulgaris | reverse complement strand
TTTTCGATTTATTATAGGAAAATATTTCAGTTTCAAATTTGTAAAAGTAGGGTTTAATTTGGATTTTATTTTCTTCAAAAAAAAAAGGCCACAAATGGACAAAAATAATGAAGATGGTGGTCCTTGGGTTTGATAACATGGGACACCTATTCCCTACAGACCAGCTAATGTTGTTTACATCATTCATTTCAATTTATTTGTTATCCCATGTGAATAATGTTTCTATAGTATATTATTAATATTTAATTACAAAATGTCATATGAAATATATGTATAATTATTTATACTCATACTCATATTTCTCTCGTACAAGAGGAGGCGGAATTCGCTGAACATTTCGTATTGATTAGGTATTTTGTGAAATATTTCATCATAAATTTATCATAAAATTATTTTAAAATATTAAATATTTAATTAAATATATCAAAATATATATTAGGTGTATTGAAAGTTGAGGTCAATATATAAATTTAATTGACCCCAACATTTGATACATCTGATTAGATTTTTTATGCAACTTAAATTCATTTTTAAAAAATTGCACAATTTATTACTGAAAAATTACATAAATTATTAATGAAAAGTTACACCATTAAAAATACACTTTTCAATAATAACATGTGTAACTTTTCAGTAGTATTCTGTGTAACTTTTTAAAAATGAACTTGAGTTGCACGGTGTAACTGATGCATACAAGACTAAGTCATTTTTTATACACTTGATTAAATGTTTGATACTTTAAAACTGATTCATGATAAACTTATCATGAACTATTTTCATATAAAACTTTGCCTTTATACTTATTTGATTTGGGATGATTCATCCTCCATCACATTCAATTTTAAATGAGTACATCTCATCTCCATTCAAATGAGTACATCTCATCTCCATTCATAAAATCCCATATAATTACATCACATTATATTGAAAGAGAGAGTTGACGCGCTACACAGAAAAGTTTACACTGGGAATTAATAACATTGTAAACTTTTTTAGTGTATTCAACCTCAACTTTTATTATAATCACACTTAGGGTGTGCTTTCAACATCAAATGAATAGTGTAGAATCACTTATTATTATTATTAATTTCTTAAAGTTGGGTTTTATCAACTTAATAAAAAAGTGATTTTACACTTTTTTTAGAGACTGAAAACACACCCATAACTTTTCAATATAAACAATCTCAATTGTTGAGTAAATACATCGTACACCAGTTGTATATGAAACATTAGTATATTCAATAGATATGAAAGTCATAATATTGTCGTATATTTCAATATATATGGGTCGTGATTATATTTAAAATAATACAACTTGCACACGGTTGATAATCAATTTTCTTTGAAAGTGATTTTATAATATTAAAATATTTATTTATCGAGTCTCATTCAAAAAATTGAGAATGCAGTCCAAAAATATATTTATTTATCGGATCTCATTCCAAATTATTTTTAAAAAATTATCTGAAGGCGGCTCTGCCCTTGCCACTCTACACGTGGCAAAGGTGAACACGTTCCCCTCGCCTCATTGGCGTAGGTGGTTACCGAGGGCGCCACATGCCCTCGCCATTCACAGGGGCAAGGCGAGCATATTGACTGGGGTTTTGACAAGGGTGTCACATGCCCTCGTCTTTTCTGGTGCTCGTTAAAGCCCTCATCATTCATCAGGGTCCATTTTTTTGCTCTCATTATTTAATACTCCCTCCGTTCATGATGAATGGTCCACATTGTTTTAAACGGTCGTTCACAATAAATAGTCCATTTACCTAAAATGGAAAAATTACAATCATTATTTTTATTTTTTATATACATATATTCACTTTTACACATCAAATGTTTTTTTTAATAATTAAATATCTTTTTATACTAATATACTCACTTTTACACATCAACATCTATTTTTTCTTAATAACCGTGCACAACCAAGCTAGATCAAGTATCATGGACGGAGGATTTCAAAAAAATTATTTTGCACTCGCTAAAATCCTAACCAAATGGTTTCCCCTCTTTAATCCCCTCTTAAAAAAAAATTTAATTGTTATATGAAGTTAATAATATCGTTATATTTCAGTAAATAAGAAAAAATTACAACATAATTCACAAAGATAACACTTGTTACAAATTGATTCTATGTTAAAAAATTATGTTTCTGTATAAAAATAATATACTTTTATACAAATATTATAAATTAATTGTAAATATAATTATTTTTAATATCAATATGCAAATATGTGAAAAATAAATACAAGTGGTTGTCTATCATTATCATGATGACTTACATGGATAACAACATGTCAGTTCGACCCGACCCATGATACAATTTTATGTTCCACATTTATCCTATGTTGCACGGGTGCGGATACGCAGATGCGGGTGCGATACGATACGAGTTCAGGGATACGAGTTTTTTTAAAAATTAGGGTGCAATTCGTAAAGAATATGTCTATTTATTTATATTTTATTATATATAATATCTAAAAAATATATTTTTTAAAAAAATTTAGAAAAAATCACAAATAAGGGCACTTTTCTAAGCCTTTATGTAATGTGGGGCTCTAAATTTAATTACTTATTAGCAGGGGTAAATTAGCTCTAATCAAGTCTGAAATGCCCAATTAAAAGGGCTAGTAGATCAAGTCTGGTAAACTAGTATCCTATGGTCAATACATGTATCTGCTAGATAATTGACTACCTCCTCGTATGCATCAATCCGACTGGCGGGGATTAGCAAATCACCATACCTCCAAGGTACATAACATTAATTGCTCATTTCAGATTCAAATTTCGGATTACGCGGGGCATCAGCCTAATGCATCTGAGTATATTTAACTTCTCATACATTTGCATATCAATTCGACGAGATTCCACTTTTGTTGCATCCATGGAGGTCGAGGTAATTCTGTCACTCACGTACAGAGGTGAAGCTCGAGTAGTGAAGGTCGATGGTAGGTTATCATTTTCAGACTTGTCATAAAAAATTGTGAGTATGTGGAACTTGGATAATCAACCCATTTCACTTAGATATTCAGTTGGTGGTGTGAAGAATTGTGTGTTGGGTGGGGATACTGATTTTATGAATATGTTAGAGGTCTGTAAACTAACTGCAAAACAACTTGTGTATGTTGATATAATTGTGCCGGGGTATAGTCCTGAATGCGGGGTTGGTAGTGAAAACACATTAGGGCACACTCACATGTATGTGAGTTGTAATTCAATGGCAAATTTTTCCCATCACAATATTTGTAGATTGGACAAAGTTGGTTTGCCATTGTCTAATAATCATTGTGATCCTGTATTGTACCATCCATCCCTATTTAATGTAGTTGGCCAAGATAGGGCTTTAAGACAAACCAAAATACCATTTAGAAGTGTCAAAAAACGAGGTGTACCTAGTAGCGAACAAGAACTTTGTGGCCAAGGTAGTCTGCCCTCATATGATATATGCCCTGTGGTTGAGGCCAAACCATTGCTATCAGATGCCTGGAAATACATTATGGATGGTGGAATTGGGTCGATTTTCAATGGTGGTGCCAATGGATTTAGGGCAAGTTTGATTAAATATGCCACAATCCTTGGTTTTAGGTACAAGTTTTAAAAGAACAAGCCTGTCTATATTCATATTGTGTGCCATGACACCCTAAGTACTGATTGTGGTTGGTTTATTAAGGCAAGACTCATCAAGAATAGCTTATTATTTGAGATTTATAAAGGACATTTTACTCACACGTGCTTAGGTCGGTCAATGTGTCGCAATAAAAAATGCTTCGGTCCTAAGATCATCGGACAGTTAGTTGACGATGCAATAAAAACCAAGCCATCAATCGGAGGTGCTGAAATTGTCGAGATGGTAAGGGTAAACTATGGTATAGAAATACCCTACTACAAGGGCTGGCGCACATCTGAGGAGGTGAAGAACAAGCTTTTTGGGAGCTTTCAAGAATCATACGATCACTTACGTTGGTACTCTGATGCTATAGTACGTACTAATCCAGGTACTTTGATATTTACATCTTATGTATGTATCCTGCTTGTATGTTGACTTATAATTTGTTTGATATGTAATATGTGTTCAATTGGGTATGTGGCTGGAGATGATTATTTATAGTCTGTAATAGAATTGCGAGGGACATGAACTTGTCGAGCTACTGAGTACATATATTTTGTATCAAGATTTATGGTTTGATTTATGTTTGCAGCATCAAGTGTGGACCGTAGGTTACATTGTTAGGACCACAATGATTAGTTCAGGACCACAATGATTTATGGTTTGATTTGTGTTTTTTTGCGTTGTGATACCTTATCTTGATGTAATATACCGTTGCTTGCACACATTTATTTTTTACTTGTATGCATTGAAAAATATGGATATGTTATGCATATGCTGGTGCAGCAGGATTGTTGCTCTGTGTGTGTGTATATATATATATATATATATGTGTGTATGTGTGTGTGTGTGTGTGTTCAATTTACTGTGTAATTTGTATACATGTAGTTGTAGACCATATATGCAATAATGAACATATCATTATACATTGTTTTTGTGGATTGTTTAGGCAGCATTGTTGAAATGGAAACACAAAAGGAAACCAATGTATTTGAGCGGATCTTTATCTCATTCAAGGCTTGGTTGGATGGGTTCAAAAGTTGTCGTCCCATGATTTTTCTAGATGACACATTTATGCAGGGTCGTGCTAGGGGTGTTTTGCTTAGTTCCACAGCTAAAGATGGTGACAATGGTTAGTTATATATTTGCTTGCATATCGGCTGATATTGTTGCATACAATTAACATTATGGTGCTACAATAACTGGTTGATAACTGATTTTGAATAGGGCTGTATCCAGTTGCGTTTGCGGTGGTTGCCGCCGAAAATACAAACAACTGGTGTTGGTTTCTTACCAAGCTGCGTGATGCACTCATACACGAGGAGGAGTGCTATACATCTCTGACAGGAACCTAGGACTGTTGGCAGCTCTTCAGATCGTGTTTGAAAGACCCCGACATTTTTTTTTGCTTGATTCACCTGCTAGGTAACCTCAGGGGCCGTTTTGTTGGGCGGTTGGGTAAACTAAAGAGGCACAAGATGACAGATTTGTTCAGGGAGTGTGCGTACGCACCCAACATTTCAGTCTTTGATGCAAAGATTCAGATTTTCAGGGAAATTGGGGGGCCGCTTGGCCGATGAATGGCTTGCAGACCTCCCGTACGATAAATGGCCTATTGCGCACTCACCTGATGTCAAAAGGTACGGTGAAATGACTTCAAATGCGGCCGAATCATTCAATATGTGGATCAAGGGTGGCCGAGGACTGCCTATTACACATATGATTGACTACATACGTGCAAGTATGTCACAAACGATGTCCTCTTTTTTAATGTGTCTATTTAGTTTATTACTTAAAAAATCACTCCATTCTTACATATTGGCATTTTATTAATAGAGGTCAGCCGTTGGCATTTCGAGCGTCGAGATGATAGCAGTACATGGAACACCATACTATGCCCTACAAAAGAGAAATTATGGTTCGAACAAATCGAAAAGTCTCGCTCATTGAAGGTCCACCAAAGATCCGATTGTAAGTTTGAAGTAGAGTCATCTCCCTCGGTTGTTGTTGACTTGAAGCAAAGAACATGTTCATGCTCTCGTTGGCAAACGATTGGGTTTCCATGTTTGCATGCCACAGTTGCCATCCTGAATTATGGGGCTAGCATAACTGATTACGTTGATAAGTATTATTTTGCGATAAGCTATCGCAAATGCTACATGCACAACTTACAACCTATTCCCGAGATAGAGAAATTTGGCTTGCCAGGACCACACCTCTCGTCTGTTAATAAAGTGCTTCCCCCCGCCTTTAAAATTCGGCCTGGTCGTCCCAAGAAAATTCGCATTAAATCATTTGGTGAATTCTCTAGGAAAAGGAAAAGTTCTTGTTGATTCAGTTGAATACTAGCATCATAATTGTGTATTTTGCTAAGTGAACTCACTTTCTGGCACTAGCCTTAGTTGCATTTTGTATGGGTGTAATGTGACTTTTGTTATATGTAGTATAATATATTAGTTTGATTTTGGGTATTGTATCTCACTAGAAGCAAGTCTCTTGTGCTAGCAGCAAGTCTTTTGTGCTTTTTGTTGTTGATGTAAAAGTCTAGCCAATGGTGTTTGTGGCCATGCATGGTTGTGATGCAAGTTAACATTTTCCTTGACTCTTTTGTAATGTGTACTGTGTTTTTAATGACTATCATCAAGGGTTGTCCTTTTTAATTCTTACACTTTTTGGTATATGTATTTTTTTTACCCGGTACTAAACATGCAAAAATCAAATCTGGTATATCCACTGCGCTTGCGTCGTAAACCTATGTTAAATATACTTTAGTATAAATAACTTATTCATATTATATATGCTTGGTTCAATATACTATCTAGTGTTTTTCCCACTATCTAGTGGTTGCCAATACACTTAATCTGCATTCAGTACATTGGAGTATATGCACTCACCACTTAATCTGCATTCAGTAAAAAGGACACTCCATACAAATTTTTTATCTGTCGGTATAATACACATTGCACGCGATATATCGTTAGTTGCATATACTATAGTGCAAATTAAATAATCAGTATATTTTTGTATCCTCTTCCTAATTTACACTCATATCAAACTTATTGCCACCTTGAAATATAACAGAACACATGGCAATTACAAAATCATGGTCCTCGCTACGCATGTGATATCACTGAGCATAATGTTGGAGAGAATCTACTTACACATAATACATTTATAAACCTATCCAAGATACTACTACTACCATAAATACCTTCAGTAGAAGAATATTCATGATTCACTAATGTTCATACACATAATATATATATCTAGCAAAACACCTGCAACTATAAATATGACAATGCTATATTATCGCAACCATTATTTTTTTGTTCTTATTTTCACCGCACGTGTTAGGGAGCTTGGTTGTACAACAGATGTTGCCCTTGTTTTCTTGGGTTCAGGTGTAACCAGATCCTCACGTGCATCCTCAACCTCAACTAACTTCAAGCTATTAGGGGCAGCCATCGGGTATTCCTCATGTAAAAATAACTCCATCTTAAAAACACATCCGTCTCTTATAAAAACAAAGATGAAACATGGCATAAATCAGATAAAATATAGATTTGGTATAATAACTGCAAATAAAAAAATGGAACGCCTATACAATTCACAGTATGCAATCAACTTAGGTTAACATAACACTCTTTATGTATCACCGCTACAAAAATCCATCAAATACAGAAACAAGAATATGAGAACTAAATGACTGTCAAATTAAAATTACTAAATGATTATTGCTAATGAGCAATGGTCAAAGATATAGACCTCAACATATCCATTACATGGTTCACCAGAAGCTGTAGTCAAGCATTTAGTCCACTAGCAATGAAACTCCGATAACATAAATAATATGACCTGAAACTACATGAAAAAAAGAAGATAAATCATAAATGGAAGCACGTGAGACAGTGTGCCAATGCTCAACATAGATCAACACGACATACTTGTAACTAGCAGCCAAACATAATGCAACATAGTGATTTAGAAGGAAAAAATTTTGGCGCCAGAACAATATATTAAGTTTAAAAGAAAAGTATCAAAATTCATTTCCTCATATATAGGATGCAAAATTCTGGATTATAATATCACATGGAAAAAAAAGTCACAAAAATAATTGGATTATACCGTTAGCAATTAGAAATTCGATGAAGAATAATACAACAACCAGCACTCAAAGGAGAAAGTACCACAAATCAAATATATCATTATTGACAAAAATCATCACTGTAGTAACGAACTAATTAATTATACTATAGTGTTTTCGATTATACTATAGTATACTCGTTTATACCATACTGTAGCATAAATATAATTTACAGCTTTATTTAATATGATGCATCTAGATTACATTTATGGTGTAAGAGGTGACCCTACTTTTGATTTTTTTTATATCAAAAGAGTACATATTCAATACCATATTAAGTCGGCAAGTTGGTCATTACCGCTATTAAATTACTGATTATTTTCAATAATTGTTATCAATGACCCATGTGTAAACTCTGTTTCTTGATCTTAGATGATGCATAATCTCTACCACACGATAATATTATAACCTTGACATAGTACAATTACTCATGCTTATATCATGTTTGTATATTTAGATGATGCATTAGACAACTACCCAAACATACACTTCAATGTATAATGGTATTATCTCAAATATCCAGCTATATTTAGTACACACAAAACTAACAATACAATATGCATATACTCTATAGATACATACTATTCACAATGGATGGTCCAAAAAAGACCAAAATTGGGAACTCCTACTCAAACTGACAACTAACGAATCTAAATATTACATTTTAGTATACTACATTACAAAAACTACCAGAATGTATAGTATAGCATATAGTACGGAAGCTAATCATACACATGCAATGGTAAAATCTTACCACATTCCTTTTAACCTTCGCTTAATCCATATATACTTCCTTGTATTAGCATATATAAACTTCTCACTCTCATAATCTTCAGTTTCAAGGTCCTCCCTTTTCATCTTTCCCATACCTACAATCCCCCATCACCATGAACCGATTAAAAGATTAAATGATGGCTAGAAACAACATAAAAATATGGATAACAGCTTAAAACAAACAAAAAAAAAATTGCGAAGTAAACATTTCATCTAAGAACAAACGTTCTAGGGTTAACCCCTATTAGTTTAAAAAACCGATATGGCTACAATGGACAGTTCAAATTAACCTATGGGGGGAAGGGAAGCATGATAAGCGACGTGAAAAAACAATACCTGGTCAATTTTTGGTTGGAGTGACTTCAGCTAACGATGAACGCTCATTTCCTTCTTCGCCCTTTCAAAAGAATTTGGGTATTTCAAATTCAGGCTCCCTCTAATAATTGTATATTGGGAGTTATGATGGATTAGACAGCCATCACAGTCTACTGACAAGCATAGGCAGCTTAGGCCTGCGTTTTGACACTAAAAGGTAGTGTAACATGCGTCTGGTAGTCATACTATGAGGGCTATAATGCATACTTTTAATTAGATTACTAATTTGGCCCTCATTGTAGTGTAAAAAGTTCTCTGGCTCTCTTTTTAATTTTGAAAGTAAAAGTGTCCTCCAATGTGGTTGTCCCAAATTTTTATAAATCATTTATATTTTTAATCACCTAAAATTTGAGTATATTCAATAATATAATATAATTATGTAAAAAAAATATCAATTCGAGTTTCATTAGTTCAATACATAAATCACAGTAGCAAATTCAATTTTAAACGAGTGTCACACTATCAATTTAAATTATATGAAATAATAAAATTCAATTTGAATAATATATTTAATGCTTATAAATGAGATTCGTGCAGTGGATTCGAGAATCCGTTAGCTGGATTCGCCACGTGGAAAATCCGACACGAGAATTCAAGAATCTTATCCCTTTTAGGGTGCGGGTACGAATCTGATACTGCATCGTAACATTTTTAGAAGAATACTAGTATCATAGCATTTATCACATTGGTCCTGGGCAGGTGGGGTCTACACGTTGCTTTCATATCATTTCCACCTAGGCTGTCTACCACTTACCAACTCATTCAATTATTGTTGTACTACTAAAATTTTCACAACAACAATTGCCATGTGATGTTTGCACTTGTTCTTTTAAAAAAAATAAAAATTGTAAGAGTTAAAAATCTTCATTGAATGAAAACAAGAATATTCAATTTCTTACAAGTCAATTACATTTGTCTCAAACTTAATAAGAGATCAACAAACCTTAAAGATAATTCAAAATTATAATGAGATTTAGCTCTTACACCATGAAGATAATGAGATTTTAAAATTTCCTGTTTCTCTTTTTATATTTATACTTACATCCTGAAAGACTATTATTTTACATATTTTAAATACTTCCTCTATCCACCAGATATATGCGCACTTTTTTTGCACGTGGTTCAAGACAATACGTCGAAAGATATTTTGAGATATTGTGAGGTTCGTTTATGAATAAAAATCATATTTTTGAAAAATACATAATTTTAAAAGTTATATTTTTAATTTTTTTTATATATGTTTGAGTATTCTATCCGACTTTGATTTTCTAAAATACTCAATATTTGGCTTCATATTATTGAGATGGTGTAACATACTTCATCCAAGTTTAGTGAGCAAAACATTTTCTACACGGGCTTGAAAAAATATTAGTTGTTTAAGGGTATTATCAAATTTATTTATAAATAAAATAATTGTTTGTGAGTTTAAAGATAAAATAAGATTTTTTTTTAATTTATGCATACTTATATTGAAAGGACTAAAAGGAATCCTACCTAGTTATATTAGTTTTGAAATGACACATTTTAAAGTATTAATTTCAAATTAATACAATAATTAAAAAAATTCATGTAAAATTTTTGTACCAATTTAAAAATAATGCTTAAAAAATATATCAATTGAAAATTATCACTATTGGAGGAAAGGGTATATAGTAATTTTAAGTACAAATGATACATAACTATCACTTTATAGTAAAATAAAAATATTTTTAATGAATTCTAATACTATCAACTTAGTACGATTTGATAAAAAAAACTAATATTATTAAAAAAAAAATACTTATAAAATGCAATTTTTTATAGACAATAAAACTAATTTACATAAAGACTTTGCGCAATTTACAAGCCAGCAATGAAGTTATTACTAAATGAACTAACTTCATTTTTCTCCAGTACAAAATATATTATTAGATTTATCTGCCATAATTGAATTAAAAGATGGTCAATTTTTGAGGTTTATTATAAAGAGAGATAAGTGTGCAAGTATTAGAATATTTGTACATTCATTGTGAGTGTATATTCTTTTTGTGTAATTTTTATAATTTTTGCACACTTGTCCTTTTTTGCAATTTAAGGAAAAAGTGTGTCCCATTTTAATTTTTTTCCCCAAAATTAAAGTACCAACTATTATTATAACTGCAAGAATTATGCATGAGTCAGTTGAAATTGAAAATAAGACTGAAAACTTTTATATTTAATACAAAAAAATATAGAGATTATGCTTCAATTTTTTAAAGATTTTATCTTTAAATACTTTTAAAAAATTTACAAATTAATGTCACTAAATTATTATTAAATTAAACAATAAAATAATTTTGGGAACAAAATGAGGAGTTTTTTGAATTTTATTACGAAAGGGACAAGTGTGAAATTTTTATAATATGTGTACACTCATTTTGAGTGTGTATTTTTATAATTTTTGCACACTTATCCCTCTTTGCAATTTAAGGGGAAAGTGTGCCGCTCTTTAATTTTTTCCCATAATTTTTAAATATTTTTCTTATTAATTTGAAAGAAAAAAAACTGACAATAAAAATTAATTTATCTTTTGGATAGAAGATTCTTTATTAGATAACTATATAATTATATATATATAAACAAATATATATTTAAAAATAATAATATGATTTATATATTATTAAAAATTTTGAAAATAAAAAATATAAGTGTAAGGGATTAAACCTTTTACCTAGGGTAAGAAGAGAAAAATTAAACCACTTAAAATTATATGATATAGTATATTAATAATTTCAAAAAAAAAAAGTGGTTCAATTTTATCCTGTAATTTTGTTATTATATATGAATAGATACAAATAATACACCTTAAACCTCTGAGAATGACAAAATGAATAAAAATACCCGAGGTCGTTATACTGAGGGCATCTTCAACAATCCTCCAAAATAGAGAATACTCTTGAATTTAGAATATTTTACTTCTCCAACAGTACTCTAAAAATCATATGAAGGATGAAGAATCATCCAAAATCCTCTATATTTGGACTACTTCATCCTTATTTTGGAGGATGGTTTTAATTACAATATTGTCATTTTCTTTATTTTTTTCTAGAAAATATAATAATATAGAGGTGTTGTTGTTGGAGAAGATTTTTGATATAGATGACTCTATCCTTCATTTTGAAGGATAGAGTACTTCAAAATAGAGGACATTGTTGGATATGCCCTAAGGGGACTCTTTTTTCAAATTCTTCAAAGATAATGAGAATGAAATTTTATTTTCCTTCTTTACCCTTACATATGTTGGATGAGAGTTTATGTTCATGGTGGTTACATCATTAGTGTTGTGCTCCAATTTTGAAATAAGTTGACAGAAAATAAAGTTATTGATTGTGGTACGAGGGACTGATTGAGGAGAATGATTATAAGATGAGATGGGGGTAATGATTATCTTATTTAGGAGGAAAATCAATATTGTGTACCTCATTTATTTTTATTACCTACTATAATTATTATATATTTATCATCATTCTCATTATCATTAAATAATTTTATACCAAGTACTCTTGAAAAAAATAATTAAAAAATTAGGTCGTTTGGATACGACGCTAAAAGTCATCAAGAATGTGAAGTGCATGTTCAAGTAATTAAAATTGGATAATATAAAGTATAAACAAATTTGACCACATGTAATTATAGAGTTGACAATAAACTGAGTTATTGATATTTGAGATATGATCGACACGTGTTAGATCTAATTTAGTGTTTGATCACTATTCCAACTAACCAAGTTGGACTCTCAATTGCTTATTAGGGTATAAGAAATATAATATGAATTTTTATGTGGATTTATTTTATTTGGTGGGGGTTATAAATTTTATATTGATTCATACCCTGTAAAAGAAAAAATTATATAATATTTTTTTATTGTTCACAATGTAATAAATTATCTTATCTTTCCCATTTTACATTTATTTATAGTTTGAATAATAACTTTTGTTCTTATATATCTACATATTACACTCTACCAAGTGAAATTACTTTTTTTCTCTCTCTTTATTACATCCTACCAAGTGAGATTACTTTATAGTACTAATTTTATGTATTTTTTCTATTATACCATACCAAATAACATTATATAAATTTTATTTGCAAAATTTGTAATCCCTAATGTTGGCTACCAATCACCATCTTGTTATAGATAGTTTTCTCTTTTTATGAGAGGTTACCATTATTTCATTTTATAATTTTAAATTATTTTATTTATGAGTAATTTTGTGTGAATTTGATTCGCCTCAATTCAATATAATTTTGACTCATTTTCAAAATATGCCTAACGAAAACTTGTACTCCTCTCCAATAAAAATTTGCATTTTTTTATTTATTTAAATGTTCTATATTAACTTATACATTACTTTAAAAAGAAACAACGATTTACATACATATTCATAAAATTTTACAAATATTTATCGATATATTACTATTTTATTAAAAAAATATAAATTTTCGTGAGTATAAATCTATAAATATATAAAAACAGCAGTACTTATAAATTGGTCGATGATTTTGCTGGCGAGTGAACATTCACTCGCTCAACCGTAAATCCGTGACTTGCACTTCCTACAGGACGAGTGAACAGTCATCTGTGTTATTTTTTTTGTCCATTTACAGGGACGCCTAATTTTTAGTCACTCGCAAACCGTTTGCAAAAAATGTTGAGCCCACACTTGCAAAATTAATTTTGAAATCCTAATAAAATATAATCAGATTCAATTATACCTCCAGTTGACAGCGTGGCGTGGCCGTGGACGGCAGGGGGTGCGTCTCGTGTGGAGGCGCGGAGGCGAGGCTGCGACTGTGTCTGATTAGAGCACAGACGTGGGCGGCGCCGGCGTGGGAGGAGGCGGCGGTTGAGGTGGAGGAAACAGCAATGCCTGGCCGTGGTTTAGATATAGCTCTTATGGCCCATTAATGAAATCTTGGCCCAACTTTCTCATTTATTTATTTTATTTAAACATATCTATATAATAAATAGGGATTATAGTTTTATAAGCCCAATAAGTTTACACCAATTTGATTTTAGTCCCAATCAATTGCTCATTTTGATTTTGGTCCTATAAATTTAAAAATATTTTGAAATTGGTCATATTACCTGTGATAGCAGGTTGCACAACCGGTCAATGATTATATAATTATTTGTTTGACTTTTTATTACAAGTGACATTGATGATTGAATCTTAATATCTGTGGGGCAATACTTATTTAAATAATTTCTTACAATTATTTTTAAAAAATTCAAAATATAAAAAATTGTTAAAAAAATCAGAATATTTTCAAATTAGATCAGATTTTAAAAGTTAACCCGGCAACATGTTCTTTGTTAATAATAATATATAAATAAAATAATCTCAATATTAATCAAGAATCATTTTTAGAAATTTACTATTTATATTTAAAATTTTAAAATTTAAAAAAAATACTAATTTCAAATAAAAAAATATAATACAAATAAGCTATTGTTGATAGAGTTTCTTAATCGTGTTCGTTTATGTGGCTCTTTGTAGCGGATGAATTCTACCAAACAATAATCTTGTGATTTTATGTTCTTGGGGAGGGAGAGAGTTTTTTAGAGAGAAATATTGCAGTAGGGATTGTATTAATTGTGTGAAATGTGAGAGAAAAATCCCCGAATAGTACAAGGGAGGTCTTATTTATAGGTGTGTGAGTGTGAGACGGCACCTTACGAGCCTATATGGCTTCCGTTGTTGACGAGGGTTCCTTACCCTCGTCTTGGTCTCTCACACTGCTCCCTATGTCGTGCCTCGTCCTACTACTATGCCTTAGACTAGATGAGCCTCATTAAAAACCTCGCCGTAAACCACCCTTGTGGATAAATCGGACAGAGGGAAAAAGAGTGCACCATCGGGGTCCTGTCGACTAACAGGCGAGCTCCGAGGTGAGCTCCAGTGGTCTAGGCGAGCTGGTGGGCGAGCTCCAGTGCCTTGAATGGCTTGCGAGTGTTGTGCGATGATGGACCTCGGCGAGGTCTTCATGGGGATAGGGGGCGAGCTCTGCAGGCAAGCTGCCTACATGTGGGCGAACTTCGCACCTCCGTGGATCTGGGTGAGTCCTGGCGACCTGCCAAACC
>JAPKLY010000820.1:101987-130957 GCA_026898435.1 Prunella vulgaris | reverse complement strand
AATCAATCATTGTGATTGATTGAATCTCCTTCTTGATTCCCATCAATTTTCGCGATCTACAATCAATCAAGTTTGTCCCCTTGATTGATTGATCTTCTATTCTGGGAATCTTCCTTCTATGTCGCAAATTAACCCTTAAAATGATTCTGAAGAAGCTGAGCTGAGCACAAGACCTCAGCTGATCTGTCTCCTCAGCTAGTGTACCAGTCTGCTGGTACTTGGATCTCAGCTGATGTGCAAGTCTGCTGGTGTGCACCTCAGCTGGTCTTCTTCACTTCGTCTGAATACGTCTTATATCCAAGGTCCTTGTCTTGTCTGCGACGCGCTCTCAGCTGATCAGCTAATCTTCTGATATCAGCTGATCTGCTCTCGATGCTCCAGTGTCAGCTGCTTAAATCTTCTGTCCTCTAAAACTGGCTAAGTCCTCAAGGTCACGGCTGGTCTTCTCTTCTATGATAGCTTCGGATCTTCTAGGCAGCAAGGTAGATTCCCCCTCACTCGAACCTATCTAATCCTAACTACTCATCAGCTGACTAACATGTTCAGCTGGTCCTATTACAAGCTGATTGGTTTATTATATCATCAAAACATCTAACATAGATATCCTAACACATTGTAATTAATTTAGAACCTTAAGAGAACTTTAATATATTTTAGGATTTTAGAAAGTCAAAATTATTACATAAGCCATAACATAAGCATGACCTAAGTGATTACCTAAACATTACACATCACCTCCTTAAACCTCCTTACTTAGAGGTTAAGTAGAAGGTTTTAGAAAGATTTAGAAACCTCAAGACATGTCCTAATTTACCTATAAATAGGGCTTTACATCCTCACTTTTGAACCATGAGAAAAACACACAAACATACATACTAACCGTGAGTTTCCAAGGAAGAAGGGGAGAAGAGATTTCAATCCATCAACACTTAGGTAAGCTTCTTAACTTCATGTTTAAGTGATGATTAAAATAGGGGCATGATTAGGTTATAGGAAATCAAGAAAGAGATGATAGAAGTTTGAAATCAAGTGATTGTGATGTTATATAATGTTCTCTTCATGTATTTCATGTTTTAATTCATTCATTCACAAGGTATGAGTTTAAACATGTTTATTTATGAGTTATTTATGTTCATGACTTGGAAAAACATGAAATTGTGTGAATAAATTTGAAGTTATGTTGAGATGATCATCATGTATGCATAAAAAACGAAATCTGGACCAAGTTTCGTTTAAAAATTCATTCTGACCGATTGATGCAGTGAAAAATTCTGAAAATATTTTATGTGATATTATACTAATTATCGAAATTAGGTTTAACATTTCGTAGCAATTGGAGAAATATTCGATTTTTGGTGATTTTTGAAAGATGAACTAGGGTTTTCGAACTCTATAACCGAAACAGTAAAAATTTGCTAGGATTAAAACATAATAACTTAGGTTTTAATAAAAATTCAAAGTACAGTGATAAACTACATAAAGTTTGGAGTTTATAGTTAAAATTTCAAAGGTATTGGACTTATGATTGATTTATGGTGAATTTTCTATGTTTAGGGGTCAGAAATTGTTACTAGTTTGTTCTTCATAAAAATTGTAGCGTTTAGTAAGGAATTTCAGAAATTAAAAATTATGGTATTAAACTAAATTAAGTTGTGTTTATGTGGTTAAAATTTTAGAATTTTTGGGAAAGTAAATTATTTTATATGAATTTTTAATTGATGGTTGCAGAAACTGAAATTATGTACGAATTGTTCGAAATAGTCCATTTATATTTTACGGTCGATATTTCTTTAGGACATGTTATTTGATAATTATACATGCTTAATTGATACTTATGATCTTTGATACAACTTTTGAATATGTATTGAGATTAAAATTAAAATTTTATGTGTATATCATATGAAAGATGTTGATATTTGAATTTCATGTTTTATTTAGAAGTGAAGGGATAAGTAACAAATTTTCTATCATTAAAATTTTCTTTGTAGGTTCAAATCTACAAGGTGGGGAATCATTTCACTTCTCACAGAGTGTTACTTTTATTTACAATTGCATTTATTAAATGTTGAATGTTAAATATTTGAGTCTGGCCCGCTATCGACTGGCCTCTGAGTTTGAGATAGTCCACCTAAATGGTGGCAACTGAGATAGTCCGGTCGCCCCGGCACCACGGGTTGGTCGCACCACCCAGAGATACCCGGTGAAATTCCGGGGGCTCACATTTTATAAACATTGATGTTTTAATTTGTGTAATTGTCAAGAGATTCACCACTAAGTGTTTACAAACACTTATCCCTTCTACTTTTAATTTTTTTTACAGATGCTATGGATCCCGACGTGGGCGAATGAACTCGGCTGGCAGTGGCATTTTGTTTTATATAAATTTACGTTTAGAACGCTATTTGAAAAAATTTAAGGCTACGGCCGTACTTATTTTAAGCCTTCCGCTGTATAAACTTGTGGCGTATTTTAATACTATATATATTATTCAGTAGCATTCCTACTTGTGCCACATCACATTTTTGTATTATTTAAGTGGGGATGTTACAGGTGGTATCAGAGCAGGTTCGCCTGCTAAAGAATTTTTTTAAAAAAAATGTGTGTGTGTTTTAAAATTTTAACAAAACAGCCGCACCGAGGTCATTCTCCACGACGGGATCAGGTAAGTGTTTAATTTTGTTGTTTATATGAAATTGTGATTAATTTTATTTGATGAATTATTAGAATTATATGTTATATTAAACTTACGAATAAAAATTTGTTGTTAAAGAATGGAACAAGTACGAATAAAGGATGAGGATTTAGGAGCTTATATTGGAAAAATAATGTCACAGTATATACATGTGCTAGCAAATGGACATTACATGGATGATGACTATTACTGTCATCTACTTCTGGATACTGTGCCATCTACTTGGTTACGTGCGAGCCTAGATATGCTTGATTATGTGTTCGATAAATATGGACATCTGTGCTTTCCCTATTTTACTTCAATATTATTTTGTGAATGGGCTCAGTCGGGGACTGTCCATTTTACCCCGATTCATCCAAGATTTGAGATGAAAGAAGTTCAACAGTGGTCTCCCATTTATGAAATAGTACAAGAAAGCTGTGGAAGCAGAGAAGCTAAGATCGAAGGCGGACAGGGAAGTACAGAGATGGAGATCAACAACGATAGTGACAGTGATGCCAGTACCAGCTAAATTGAGATGTGGGAGAAAGAGAAGGAGGAACCCGAGATAATTATCATTGATGATGATTAAATCGGAATCAAATTATGTGTTTATCTGATCTATATATGTATTATGTGCCTACATGACACTTACTATTATATGCAAAGTATATGTCTAATATGAGCTAGATGTTTTGAATGAGTAGTATATTTTGAATGTAATATTTGTGGTATAAGTATATGAAATATATGTTGTGGTTATAATTATGTAAATTAATTGTTACTAATTAGAACCATGAGTCGTAGTGGGACCAGAACCGAACCAGAGATGAACGGTGACTTAGCATCAGTATTAAGGGAATTAGTTCAACAGTTAGGTCAGCAAGGCCAATCATCCCAAACATCTGCACCACCTCCAGTCCAAAACCATGAGAATAAGATTAGTCAGTTTAAGAAGTTTAGACTTCCAACCTTGACCGGGAAAGAGAATCCGATGGAAGTAGAGAATTGGATTTGAAGTATAGAAAAGGTATTCACTTATCTTGGATGTACGGATGAACAAAAGGTTTCATGTGCTATCTTTCAACTGACTGAAGATGCAGACTATTGGTGGGAAGCTCATTGTAGGACAATGAAAGAGGAAGAACGAACGTCAGTTACCTGGGATAAATTTGTTAAGGCATTGGTCAAAAATTACATACCACAGTCATTCTTGGATCAAAAAGAAACTGAGTTCTTACAGTTGAAGCAAGGAAGTATGACGGTTCAGGAATATGAAAAGAAGTTCAATCAGCTAGGACGTTATGCTTCTCATTTGGTGGATACAGACGAAAGAAAGGCTAAGAGGTTTGTACAGAACCTTTGTCTGGAAATCAGCACTATTTTAGCAGCACAAGATATTAAGTCTTATGCTGAGATGTTTGAGAAAGCACAAGCTGTTGCAGCTCGTATGAAAATAGAAGAAGTGAGAATGCCAGAACCACAACAGAATAAGAGAAAATGGGTCGGTACAAAACAAGGGAGAAATTTTAAGCAAGTCAAGAAAACAGTGGCAGTACCACAACAACAGAGGCCACCTAAGTGCAGCAATTGCGGAAAAGAACATTTTGGACAATGCCTAAAAGGAACGGGAATATGCTACAAATGTAAAGAACCAGGACATCTCATAACTGAGTGTCCAAGGTTGAAGGGACAACAGAGGATGGCACCTGCCCGAGTATTTGCCATGAACCAACAGGAGGCAATGGAAAATCCAGAAGTGATGGCAGGTATGTTTAAAGTATCCCAAGTACCTGCTTTTACACTATTCGATACTGGTGCTACGCATTCATTTATTTCTAGGAAAATGTTTGAACAATTTGAGACTGCTCGTATTATGGTAGAAGGAGATTTCCTAGAAATAAACATTCCCTCTGGTACTACGATACAATCCTTAGGATATGTAAAAACGTGATGATTGATTTTGAACATGCTTCACTCCCGGCAAATCTACATATAGTAGAAATGAAAGACTTTGATATCATCTTGGGAATGGATTGGCTTATGGCTAATCATGCTCTCATCAAGTGCCAAGAGAAAGAAATATCGGTACAAGGACCAGAAGGTGTGAATTTTACACTATATGGTGCTAGAATTGGAATTATACCTAAGGTAATTTCAGCGATAAAAGCTTGAAAGTTATTGAGGAAAGGAGAGAATACAGCGCTTCTAGTAAATATTGTAGCAACGAAATCCGATGGTCCAACATTTGATGATATGCCAGTAGTATGTGAATACAAGGATGTATTCCCAGATGATTTACTAGGACTACCCCCAGATCGCCAGTTTGAGTTTACTATTGATTTAATACCTGGAGCAGCGCCTGTTTCGAAAGTACCTTACAGAATGGCACCAAAAGAATTGCAAGAGTTAAAGGTACAATTACAAGAACTATTGGATAAGGGTTTCATTCGACCGAGTGTGTCACCGTGGGGTGCACCAGTGTTATTTGTGAAAAAGAAAGATGGATCGTTGAGGATGTGCATTGATTACCGGGAATTAAATAAGCTTACCATCAAAAACAAATATCCACTTCCCAGGATCGAAGACCTATTTGATCAGTTAAGAGGAGTCTGTGTATTTTCTAAGATTGACTTGAGATCAGGATATCATCAAGTGAAGATTAAGGAAAGTGATATTCCAAAAACAACGTTTAGAACTCGATATGTTCACTACGAGTTTGTAGTGTTACCATTTGGACTTAGCAATGCGCCCGCTATTTTCATGGATTTGATGAATCGAGTATTCCACTAATATTTGGATCAGTTTGTGATCATCTTTATTGATGATATTCTAGTATATTCAAAAAGTCAGGATCAACATGCAAAACATCTTCGGATTACACTGGAAACTCTGAGAAAAGAGAAATTGTATGCTAAATTCAAGAAGTGTGAGTTCTGGTTGGAAAAGGTTGTATTTCTTGGACATACGGTTTTGGCTTTAGGAATATAAGTTGACCCAGCAAAAGTAGAAGTTGTAAACCAATTGAAGACACCAACCAATGTAAAAGAAGTCAGGAGTTTTCTTGGATTAGCAGGGTATTATCGAAGATTCATTGAAGGGTTTGCTCGGATTGCAAAACCCTTAACTCAGTTGACTCGGAAAGATACAAAGTATGAATGGACAGAAGAATGTGAAAGGAGTTTTCAGGAATTAAAGCAAAGACTAACAACAGCCCCAGTTCTTACAATTCCTGAAGGTACGGAAGGATTTACAATATACAGTGATGCTTCTAAACAGGGATTAGGATGTGTGCTTATGCAGAATGGAAAAGTAGTGGCGTATGCATCAAGGCAATTGAAATCACATGAGCAAAATTATCCTACACATGATTTGGAGTTAGCAGCAATTGTTCATGCGCTCAAGATTTGGAGGCATTACTTATACGGAAATAAATGTCAGATTTACACAGATCATAAGAGTTTGAAGTATATCTTCGAACAGAAGGAGTTAAACATGAGACAAAGAAGATGGTTGGAGTTGGTAAAGGAATATGATTATGAGATACTGTACCATCTCGGAAAAGCAAACGTAGTAGCTGATGCTTTGAGCGCAAAGAAAAGGTCAGAATCAATACTTTGGTAGTGAAACCAACCTTGAAAGAAAGGATAACAAAAGCTCAGTGTGAAGATACATTCTTGGAAAAGATGAAACAGAAAATCAAGGAAGGAAAAGCGCAGGAGTTTTCGACACAAGAAGATGGTACTCTAGTATGTCAAGGAAGAATATGTGTACCAAAAAAAAAAAGAACTTAAGAAAGAAATATTGGAAGAAGCACATTGTACACCATATTCAGTTCATCCTGGAGGAACCAAGATGTACCAAGATTTGAAGAAGATATTTTGGTGGAAAAATATGAAGATGGATATTGGTAATTTTGTGCAGAAATGTTTGACCTGTCAACAGGTGAAAGCTGAGCATCAAAGACCATCAGGATTGTTAAAACCACTTGAGATTCCGGAATGGAAATGGGAAAATATTACGATGGATTTTGTGGTAGGATTACCCAAGTCAATGCAAGGGAATGAAGCTATTTGGGTAATTGTTGACAGATTGACCAAAACAGCACATTTCTTACCAATAAAGATGACATTTACATTGGACAAGTTGGCTCAGATTTATATCAAAGAAATTGTCCGGTTACATGGAATTCCAATTTCTATTGTGTCAGATAGAGATTCACGATTTACATCAAAATTCTGGCACAGTCTTCAAGAGGCAATGGGCACTAAATTGGAGTTTAGTACAGCCTTTCACCCCCAAACAGATGGTCAATCAAAACGAACAATTCAAACTCTGGAAGATATGTTAAGAGCTTGCATTATTCATTTTGGAGGAAGTTGGGAAAGATATTTACCTTTGGTGGAATTTACTTATAACAACAGTTATCAGACAACAATTAAAATGGCACCATACGAAGCATTGTATGGAAGAAAGTGCAGATCTCCACTGTATTGGGATGAAATTGAAGAAAAGAGGTTACTAGCACCGGAATTGATCGAAGAGACTACTAAGGTAGTAAAGAAAATCAAAGAAAGAATGCAAGCAACTCAAAATAGACAGAAAGCATATGCCGATAGGCGAAGGAAAGAATTGAGCTTTGAGGTCGGAGACAAAGTATTTTTAAAGGTATCACCAATGAAGGGAATTTTTCGATTCGGGAAAAGAGGAAAGTTAAAACCCAGATACATTGGACCTTATGAAATTTTGGAACGAGTTGGGGATTTAGCTTACAGGGTAGCATTACCACCAGCCTTGGAAGGAGTACACAATGTATTCCATATTTCTATGCTTCAGAAGTATATACCTGACCCTACCCACATAGTAAACCAACCTGAACTAGAAATCGATACCAACCTAACCTATGAGAAAGTTCCTATAGCCATACTTGACAGAAAACTTCATAGATTGATAAATCGAGATATTCCAATGATTAAGATCCAGTGGAATAAACATGGAAAGGAAGAAGCCACTTGGGAAAGAGAAGACGAATTCTTAACAAAGTACCCCTACCTCAGTAATTAGGGTAACACTTGAAATTTCGAGGACGAAATTTATTTTAGGGGGGTAGACTGTAATACCCTAAGTTTTCATGTCCATATTTGCTTCACTAAATATTTTATGTTATTTTATGAGCTTATATGACACATTTATATTTGAATTTATGCATGGGCACGATTATATGCTATTAATGTATTATTTGCTCGATATATGTTTATTCTTGAGATTTTAGAATTTTTATATGCTCTTTATTTGTCTCTTAAAGTATTTAACTTAAGATTAAATGTAGTCTTTAATTTTAGAAATTTATTCATAAAATATAAGTGATAAAATGAAACTTTCCTTAATAAACAATTTGTGCAATGTTTACTTGATATTTTATAGAATTAATATATAGACTTTGTAATTAATTTAGAACCTTAAGAGAACTTTAATATATTTTAGGATTTTAGAAAGTCAAAATTGTTACATAAGCCATGACATAAGCATGACCTAAGTGATTACCTAAACATTACACATCACCTCCTTAAACCTCCTTACTTGGAGGTTAAGTAGAAGGTTTTAGAAAGATTTAGAAGCCTCAAGACATGTCCTAATTTACCTATAAATAGGGCTTTAGATCTTCACTTTTGAACCATGAGAAAAACACACAAACATACATACTAACCGTGAGTTTCCAAGGAAGAAGAGGAGAAGAGATTTCAATCCATCAACACTTAGGTAAGCTTCTTAACTTCATGTTTAAGTGATGATTAAAATAGGGGCATGATTAGGTTATAGGAAATTAAGAAAGAGATGATAGAAGTTTGAAATCAAGTGATTGTGATGTTATATAATGTTCTCTTCATGTATTTCATGTTTTAATTCATTCTTTCACAAGGTATGAGTTTAAACATGTTTATTTATGAGTTATTTATGTTCATAACTTAGAAAAACATGAAATTGTGTGAATAAATTTGAAGTTATGTGGAGATGATCATCATGTATGCATAAAAAACGAAATCTGGACCAAGTTTCGTTTAAAAATTCATTCTGACCGATTGATGCAGTGAAAAATTCTGAAAATATTTTATGTTGTATTATACTAATTATCTAAATTATATTTAAAATTTCGTAGCTATTGGAGTCATATTCGATTTTTGGTGATTTTTGAAAGATGAACTAGGGTTTTCGAACTCTATAACCGAAACAGTAAAAATTTGCTAGGATTAAAACATAATAACTTAGGTTTTAATAAAAATTCAAAGTACAGTGATAAACTACATAAAGTTTGGAGTTTATATTTAAAATTTCAAAGGTATTGGACTTATGATTGATTTATGGTGAATTTTCTATGTTTAGGGGTCAGAAATTGTTACTAGTTTGTTCTTCGTAAAAATTGTAGCGTTTAGTAAGGAATTTCAGAAATTAAAAATTATGGTATTAAACTAAATTAAGTTGTGTTTATGTGGTTAAAATTTTAGAATTTTTGGGAAAGTAGTTTATTTTATATGAATTTTTAATTGATGGTTGCAGAAACTGAAATTATGTACGAATTGTTCGAAATAGTCCGTTTATATTTTACGGTCGATATTTCTTTAGGACATGTTATTTGATAATTATACATGATTAATTGATACTTATGATCTTTGATACAACTTTTGAATATGTATTGAGACTAAAATTGAAATTTTATTTGTATATCATATGAAAGATGTTGATATTTGAATTTCATGTTTTATTTAAAAGTGAAGGGATAAGTAACAAATTTTCTATCATTAAAATTTTCTTTGTAGGTTCAAGTCTACAAGGTGGGGAATCACTTCACTCTTCACAGAGTGTTACTTTTATTTACAATTATATTTATTAAATGTTGAATGTTAAATATTTGAGTCTAGCCCGCTATCGACTGGCCTCTGAGTTTGAGATAGTCCACCTAAATGGTGACAACTGAGATAGTCCGGTCGCCCCGGTACCACGGGTTGGTCGCACCACCCAGAGATACCCGGTGAAATTCGGGGGGCTCACATGTTATAAACATTGATGTTTTAATTTGTGCAATTGTCAAGAGATTCACCACTAAGTGTTTACAAACACTTATCCCTTCTACTTTTAATTTTTTTTACAGATGCTATAGATCCCGACGTGGGCGAATGAACTCGGCTGGCAGTGGCGTTTTGTTTTATGTAAATTTACGTTTAGAACGCTATTTACAAAAATTTAAGGCTACGGCCGTACTTATTTTAAGCCTTCCGCTATATAAACTTATGGCGTATTTTAATACTATATATATTATTCAGTAGCATTCCTACTTGTGCCACATCACATTTTTGTATTATTTAAGTGGGGATGTTACAATTTTTGCCTTATTCAGCTGTTCCACTTTCAGCTGAAGCTGCTGTGAATTTTTTATTGTCAGTTCGTTCTGTTTGAAGAGTTCATCGAACTTAGCTGTCAGCTGTTTATGTTCATAACTCAACACAGTGTTCTCAGAGAGTGGCTTTTCTATCAGCTTCTCCTGTTCTTCACACTTTGCTATTAAGTCAGCTAACTTGCTAGCATGTGAGTCATAGGATATCACTGGTAGTCTAGCACTCTCCAATTCCTGTCTCAAGCTCTGAACTTCAACTTTCAGCATAGAGTTCTCCTCCTCTAACTTTGAACAAACTTTTAGAGAGGATTGGAGATCAGACAACAACTTTTGTACATCTGACTCCATAGAATAGGTGTACATCTGATCAGTACCTTCACACATTAGTGAGAGCTTTTCCCACATTTCCTTTGCAGTCCTGCAAGTCTTGATCTTCTCTATGTATTCTTTGGATTGAGTCTCAATAATTTATGTTCTGACCACTTGATCTAAGTTGAAGAGCTTTCTTTCAGCATCATTTAGTTCACTCTTCTTCTTCTCTGGCTTCCTTCTCTCGCTGATCTCTGCTTCTGCAATCCTGCCATCACTCACTGTATCCCAGTAAAATTTTATTGGCCCTTCCTCTAGAACATCCAACATTCTATCATGAATGACTCCAAGATGATTCTCCATTCTGAACTTCCAATAGTCATAATCCTCTATAGAAAATTCTGGCAGCTTCCTCATCTTGGATCCACTCTTTTCGTATGAAGCCATCTCTGCAAGTGGTTAGATAAAAAGCACACAAAGATTTTTCTAAAACTGGTTTTCAGGAATCTGTCCAGGTGACCACCAAAAGCTTTCTCAGGCTGTGGTCTTTTGGACACACAACTCTGATACCACTTGTTGGTCCCAAAGGCAGGTTTTAGTGTAAGAAACACTAAATCAAGTCTAGAAGGGGGGGTTGAATAGACTTGATAGGTTCCAAAACTTTTTCTTTTTAGGCTTATTATAAAATCAGCAGACTACCTAAGGTTGTCTGATTTTATAAATAGTGCATTGTGTATATAGTGCGGAAATGATTTTGATGAAAACCTTTTAGAAGTTATGTGAGCAAGTAAAGAGCAGAAATATAAATAACACAAGACAAGGAATTTATAGTGGTTCGGACAGAAGGTCCTACTCCACTCTCCACAATCCAATTGGACTTGTGAGGCTCTCCACTATCTTTCTCACTCACTCACTCACTTACAGAGAGTCCTGCTCTCTTACAATAGTCTATGCTTACAAGCAATCGACTTATCAACAGCTTCTACAAAGCTTACAATGAATGAATATGTATGAATGGTTTTGAGTATCAGTGAGAATTTTGACAGAGTTTCGGCAAGCTTGATCACGTGATTATCCGTATTTTAGTTCTTCACTAGTACTCCTTTTTATAGGTTCAAGTCAACTAGCCGTTGGGATTAACTAGAGATTTGAAACCCTATAATTTAGGATTCAATCAATTAGCGAGATTGATTTATCCTGTCTTCCTTGATTCCCAAATAACTTCCAAATCCCCAATCAATCAAGTTTGTCCCCTTGATTGATTGCTCTTCTATTTGGGAATCTTCTTGTAGTCGCAAGTCAACCCTTGAGTGATTCCATAGAATCTGGGTAGAGCACAAGACATCAGCTGATCTGTCGCCTCAGCTGATATGCCAATCTACTGGTATAAGGATCTCTGCTGATATATCAGACTTCATCTGGTGCTTCGATCCTCATCTGATCTGGTCCTTGTCTTGTCTACAATATGCTCTTCAGCTGTTCTCCTGACTTCAGCTGATCTTAAACTCTTCTGAAATCCATTTCCAGACAGTTTGATGTCAGCTGCTCGGGTCTTCTGTCTTCTGGAATCTGCTAAGTCTTCAAGGCCTTAGCTGATTTTCTTTCCTTAGAATACTCTGGATCTTCTAGGCAGCAAGGTTTGTTCCCCCTTACTAAAGGCCTATCTAATCCTAGACTATTCATCAGCTGACTAAAAAGTTTAGCTGGTCCTATTACATGCTGAGTTAGTTTATTTTATCATCATAACATCTAACAAGAATATCCTAACAGTTATTTCTTGGTTGAGTTGAGTTTGAATTTGCATTAGTGTTCATTTATTCATTGCAAATCCTATTTTTATCACTTTTTGCCAAACTTTTAGGATCCTCGACCCAAAAAATTTTGGGAGGGTGTGATCGTTCTTCAAATTTTTGATTTGCAATGACAATTGATGTGAATTGTGAGCTTTAGAAAGGTGTGTGAGAAAAAATTCCTTCCACTCGGTCAAGAAGAAAAATTTTCAAGTGAGTGACAATTCATTCTTCCATTTCAAAATCAAACTTAAGGTATGACTTTACACTCTCATATCCCTATGGTTTATGATTTTTGGATTCCTGTGATGTGTTTCTTTGATGATGGATGCTTAGATTTATTTTTCTATGTTGATTGATGATTCGATTGTTGCCTATATCTTGTGATGTTGGATTGCTAGTGTTGCCACTTATGGAAGTGAATGCATTGAGATAGGTTTATGATTGTTTTAGTGATGTGGTTAGTGCATAGTTAGATGTGATGTATATATTGTTTAATTCATGTTTTGCCTATTGTGTAGCCGATTCTTTGAGACTTGACACATGAATGAGATGTGCATGTTTGATAGGATATGAGTCATGATCACATTGACCCGTGAGGTTTGAGCTTATTTTCCAGTTTTCACTTAAAACGGATGATATTTCTTTGATGTGAGATCCACATTGTGCATGTTAACTCTTGAACTTGGCTTGAGTCTTGTTTGAGGTCACACATGATGATTAGTTTGCAAAGCATGATATGAGACCATCTTGAATCTTATTAGTCACTTTGCCAAAATGCCTACCATTGACATCATTTCCATTGCTTACCATTTTGTGCCTATAGACCTTTCCTTTGGCTAACCATATTTGAAGCCATACTTCCTTTATTTTTGAACTCTCTTGTCCCTATGATTAGTAGAGTGAAAAGAAGAAAGGTAGGTGGTGAGATGATGAAAGAATGGTTGCTAAAAATGGAAAAATATTCAAGAAACATGGAATTGAATAGTGCAAGTGCAAAGCAAACCATGAAAGGTTGATTCTTATGTTGTGAGTATGATCACAAGTTGAGAAAAAGGGAAACAATATGCTTAAGAAAGAGTGATTAAAGTGATAAGTGCATGAAGAAGCAAGTGCTTATAGCAAAGAATAAGGTGAATGATCTTACATGTTCTTTCTATCCCAAATTTCCCTACCTTACCAAATTTTTATCCCAAATTTCCCTACCTTACCAAAGAGCCGACACTATGAAAGTCCTCATTGATTTATGAACGAGTTATCGATTAAGTGGTGGAGAATTTGAGACTCATGTCAAGACTATGGTAGTGAATGTACTTTGTGTGATGAAAGAGTGAACCTCAAACACTTGAGAGATGAGTTATACACTTCCTTGTGAGGATCTTGACTCATTGACTTGATCATGTGTGCATTTAGTTTGTGTAGATTGTTTATTAGATGATATTGCATGGATAGATTTGAATGATATTAAGTGATGTATATGTGGCATTTGATTGTGTATTAGTTGCTCATTGATACAATTATTCCCCTTATCTTATCGCTTCATTGCCCAAGGTCGTGCAACGATCAAGTTTGGGGGTGTGATTAGGGTAATAATTACATCATATTTTGTATATTCTAGCATGATTTTGAGTGATTTGTATGCATTATTGACCCTAATATGCTCTATATTATGTTATTCACCGTTTTTGTGCAAGAAAGTTGATTTTGTAGGTTAAACAAACAAAATCGAGGAAATCACGACTAGGAAGATGAAACAATGTGATTTGAGCATTTGAGGAAGCTTAGATGATGAATAGGAAGACCCTAGGAAGCTTGGACAAGCCATAGGATCGAAACGGAAAAAGTCGGAAATGGACGTCGGAGCTAAAACTCTGACCGAGCATTGACCAAGCTGCGTCCGAGCGCCCTTGAGCTTGTGTCCGAGTGAAATCCATCTGCACCCGGGCCAAGCTGACGCTTGATGAGATGAAGAGGAGCACTCGATCTGCCATGATCGAGCGCCATTGTACAACATGTCGAGCGTGAGTCCGGTTTGTGGTTAAGTTGAGGGCAATTTGGTCTTTTTGTGCATTTAAAGAGGGGAAAATGAGTCTTAATGATTGAAGCACTATAAATACCACATGGATCAGATTTGGAGGATTCATTAGAGTTGGATTCATTTTCATGTTTCTTAGATTAGAGAGAGATTAGGGAAGTTACCAAGTGGGTTACATTTTGATTTTCAATCTTCATTTGTCAATTACTTTTGATCCAACCATTGGATTTTCGATCCGTTCATTGCTTTAGATTCCTCTCGTCGTTAGCTACATTTCTACGGTAGGATTTATCTTTTGGAGTTCCGGATTAGAAGCTAGCTATTGAATGTTTGTGGTGTGTATTTCTATTTCATCTAGAATTGGTAGGTGTCCTTGTAATTCTCCTGTTTTAGTGTTAATAATGAGTGCAATTAGCTTAATTGTAGTTTGTACTTGCCAATTAGACATGGCTAATATCCATGTTACATTGGTGTATGGAGATTATGGTGTAGTTTAATTGCTTATTAATCTCATGCATGTATGAGTTAGCTTGATGTATTAATTTTCTATATTGTTGATTGATTGAACTTTTGTGTAAGCATTTGGATGTTTTGAGCCTATTTGAGTTAAAAACATATGAGGTTTGATTTAATTCATTGAAGTTCATGATTGATAATTGTGCACACCAAGTGTTTGTGTTATTGCTTCTATGTCAATGAGAATTGTTTAGGAGGTAAGAACTCAACAATTAGAGTATTAAGTGTTCTAGAGAGATCTAAGCATTTGATAAAGTCTATTGGCTTGATTAGTACCTCAAGTGATACTTATGCATGCTATGAACCCATAATTGAAATAATGCAATGAACACACTTTCAACACTTGCTCATCTTGTCAAAGGTGATAGTTATTTTGATTCTTGTTGAAAGTATATAGAACCCAGGACCATTTCTTGCTTTTACTAGTTAATCACCTTTGTTGAACAATCAATACTTGCTTTTCAAGCCTCGTTTTCCTGAGTTCGATATTATAACTTGATCAATTGCCAAATACGACAATGTCCACGTACACTTGCGTGATTGCGTACACATATTAGGCAAACATTATCTCAATTCTACTTTTTCACTTGTTTTATTTGAATGTTTCAACTATACTTTTATACACTTAAAAAAAAAGACAAAATTTTATATAAATTCGAGTTCACAGTGAACTCAGTTTGTCAATTTTATCTATTTTATGTGTATATTATCACCGTTATGTATATTCACTATCACTGTTATGCATATACATTTTCACTGAAGAAAAATTATGAATATTTTTGTAACAGTGTTAGTATAAATGATAATGATACGAGTTCATGTGAACTCAGAATCACATATGACCTATTTAAAAAAATATTATAAATTTATAAAAGTCAATAAAATATTTTTTTTTTATTTTATTATGTTAATTTATATTTGAATACATTTTTTCTTATTTATGTTTTATCTCTAAGTATCAAACTTGTTTCGAGGGACAAGTGGTAGCGAGTAGGGGGTATGCGTGGCGGGGATCGTTGGAATGTGTGGGTGTTTAGGACAGTTCCAACGTTGTGGCTAATTTGGTGGCAAACCCAAATTAGCCGCATATAACCCCCCCCCCCCCTTCCCCACCCCGCACGCTGACTCAAGTAGCACCTCAAATTGCATTCCTGAACAGTGCGTGGCAAATTCGCCACACACTGTTCCTAACCATAAACTTTTTCTTTCTTTTAATCATTTTATTTATATTATACATATATTTATTAATTATTTTATTATGTGATATATTTTTTAGGTAAATGTAATATTATGTAGTACCATTAGATATTGGTATTAAATTTATTTATAATATGTAACAAAAAAATTAAATATTAAAATATAAATAACTTTTGTATTTAAACAAAAGTTAAAATTGTAACTAATTAAAACAAATATCAAATTTAAATATAAAAAGTCACAACATAGCAAATAGAATGATAGGACATAAAAAATACAATATAAAATATATTATAAAATACACAAGTATAACTACACAAAAAATAATTCAAATTAAATATGACCAATACAAATTTTAGTACTCTCCAAGATCACTTTCAAATCCTCCAATATCACCGAAAAATTGCCTAAATGTCTGGAAATGATTTCCAAATTGAGCTTAATTGAAATTTGTTTAACTGAATTTTTTTTTACATGATTTTTAATTACTCAATTCGAAACCATTAACATCTAGCCGGATAATTAATTGTCATCAAATCTTTTTCTATAATTTTAACATCATATCTTTTATATTGAATTCTTGCAAATTCATTGTTTAGTCAAAAGGTGTCTACGTGCAAGTGTACACGATCGTTATTGTAATAGCAAGCTTAACCAAGTTTATTTTATATCGAACACAGGGAGAGGGGTGATTGTAAGGTAAGATTATTGTTCCGAATTCGAAAACACAAAGCAAGTAAAGGATATAAGGTATCTATCGTCTACAAGTGTGTCAAACAAGTAAACTACCTATCACCTTGATTCACAAAGTGAGCAAATTGTGTGAGAGGTCTATTAGTGTACTATCCTATGTTTCATGTGGTGAAGCATCACTTACTCATGTTTTGAGGTATTGTACAATCAATTGGCTAGCCACTCTAACATGCAAAGGTCTCCCTAAATGCACATAAGAGCTTCTAATTGTCTTTCCAATTCTCTAAGGTAATTCTCACTATCTTAGGAATTTTAACAAACACTTAGCATGCAATGGCCTAATAATAAGAATGTTTAGGAAAATAGCCCAACTCTCGTATGAGACTAAATCCTAATGGCCCATACAATCAATTATGCATATAAGAATTCATACAAACCATCAAAATAGAGAATTGATCATACAACATCTCAAGCATTTATAAGATCAACATAGACACCACACTAATCTATAGGAATCATACACTAACACACAAAGTGATTAGCCCATGGCTAATTTGGTAAACAAAAGAGAAATTGAAGTAACTACAATCATCATTATGCAGGAATTGTAAAGAGTATACAAGAATTTACCCATTACAATGAAATTGAAAAGATACAAGATTACCTCTAGAAGCTATAAGATGATTAGACAATAGAAATTGAAAACCGAACGGTAGAAATGTAGCTTTAGCTATGCTAAGAATGCTGGAGAAGACGGATTGAAGATCCGTACGGTAGATCGAAAGTAATCGTAGAAATCGTAAATGAAAATCTAAAAACACCCAATTGGAAACTACCTCTAACTTCTCCTAATCTAGTGAGAGAATATGATGATGTAAGTGAATCTAAGAAAATGATCAAAAGTCCTTTTGCAAATCTGAGATGGAAGTATATGTAGTGTCATTGGATCATTGACTAAGATGCCCTTCATTAAAACGCGCGAAAATACGAAAATAGCCCTGAAATTTCGGATCTTTTGCACTACTGTCGCCCAACACCTTGAAGACTGTCGACCAAGCTGGTCGACAGCTTGCTCGACAAAGTGCCATTTTATCGCACAAGAGCTGGCTGCTTGCCGTCCGAGCTGGTGGACAGCTTAGTCGCTCAATTCCTGTCTTTCCAGGGATCTTAGTCGCGCGACTCCTGCCTTTTGCTAAAGAGGTTCTGTCGACCGAGACACTTAGTGCCGGTCGATGCGCGACTTCCTCGTTTTTGTTATATTTTGAGCTCTAGAACTCCTATCGATTTGATTCTTCTTTCGTTGTGACCCTCTCTTCAAGCTCTTCGACATGGAATATTAATTTCTCCATTATGCTCAACTCCAAAATTCAGACTTTTCTCGATCTTGCTCGTTTCTTCCTTATTTTGCTCGTTTTCACCTACAATCACAACTTTCTAGCCAAAAAGGGTTAATAACACAATTTATACCATATTAGGGTCAAATATGAACATAAGCGCATCAAAAGCATATAGAATTGAATGCAAAAACATGCAATTATGACCCTAATCACACCCCAAACTAGATTGTTGCTTGACCTCGAGCAACGAAGTGATAAGATAGGGGAATAATTGTATGTATGAAGCATCAAGCACAAGATCAATGCCATAGAATCATAGCTCAATATCTAGCAAATCTAAAATACAATATCATTCACTCATCTATCAAAATCAAATCAATGAACACAATATCAAGTCAATGAGTCATGATCCTTTCAAGATAAGTGTTTTCTCTCATCCCTCAAGTGTTTAGGCTCTCTCATGCATCACACAATGATACAGATACTACCATAAGCTTGGCTCAAGTCTACATTCTCCACCACTTAGAATGACAAATCAATCACACATCAATGAGGACTTTTTAAGGTTGTAGTGTTGGCTCTTTGGTAGGGAAGGAACATATGGGTAATAGTGACTAAGTATGATTAGTAAAGCATAGAAGGAATCATCATGTAAATCATATCTTCATGCAAATAGCAATCTCATCTTCATGCTTTTTCAAAATCACACCTCTAAGTATCAATCTTCCCTTATAACGCATTGTGATCATACTCACACTCTAAAGTCAAACTTGACCAAATTTTCATGAAAAGTCAACCTTTTTCAATTTCTTGCAAGCACTTGCCTTTGAACATTTTCTCGTCAATCTTTGCATACTTGAATATCTTTCAACCTTGGCGACTAATTTCTTCATCATATCACCAATCTTCCTTCCTTCTTTTCACTCTACTAATCATAAGGACAAGAGAGTTCCAAAAAGGAAGGAAAATGGCTTAAAGTGTGGTTAGCCAAATGAAAGGTCTATAAGCACAAAATGGATAGCAAAGGATATCAATATCAATGGTAGGCTCATAGGGCTAAGTGGCTCAATATAAATCAAAGAAAATACCTCATATCATCTCATGTGAAATCCTTATCTAATGTAGCCTCAAATAAGACTAAAGCCAAGTTCTAGAGTATTATGCACATGTGTGGAACTCTCATCAAAGAAAATGTCATCCGTTCAAGATTGAAACGGGCAAAATTAGTTCAACACCTCACGGGTTATAGGTGATCAAGACTCATATCTTATCACAAATGCTCATATCAATGAAATCTCAAGACTCATGAAATCAAAAGTATCAAAGATCAACAAGAATCAAGCAATAAATTCACTACACTAGTCAAAACTTTCAACTCATCCACACAACAATAAGCATATCTCATGCATTCACTACTCAAAGCAAGTAACAATATGGCAAAAAATAACAAGCAACACAAGGGCTCATCAATATAATAGGCATCAAGGCATAAAAATACTTCCAAAAATCAATCTAAAAATAGCATTGCCATGAGAATGACGAAACGAAGACACCCCCCAAACTTTTTTGGACCAAGGGTCTAAAAAGTTTGGCAAAGAAGTGGAGGCAAGAATCATGCAATGCACAATAAAACTCAAAACTAAACCATCATCAAATAAACAATAAGATCCATAGTCATCAAAATCCATCACAAACACAATACCAAAAGAAAACTACCTAAAAAGGTACTACAATCTTCAAGCAATACCATTACAAACCAAATTAAAACTTAAGAATTCGGAATAGAAGCAAGAGATAGAGTTAAGAATGAGTTACCCATCCTTATGAAGTTAGATAGAAATCATCACTTCACGAAGAAGGATAACGAGGATGAGTGAAGTGTCGCTCGTCGATGTGCCACTGCATCATAGCTAGTTGGGCCTCGAGGATCTCTTCCATATTGTTGGACATAGTGTTCACATTATCATTGATGGAATCCATGGTAGTGTTGAGGCGGTGATAACTATCAGTCAATCTAGTCATATCCGATCGAAGGAAGGAGTAGTCGTTCCTAAGATCGTCCACATCCGTCCTCAAAGATCGTACCTCGTGGCCCCATTCGTCATAAGTCAATCCTTCAAACACATGTCCACCCCCTTGATTGTAGTAAGCCACTTGCATTGGATTGTGTCCTTCTTCTTGTGCTTCCTATTGAGGTTGAGAGCTCGATTCACCCCTTGGTCTTTTGAATGCCCTCCTAATGAATTCTTCCTTAACTTGCATATGCAAAGAAGAGTTGAGCTTCAAGTTCTCATCCTTCGTTACCGTCAAAATATCATAGTCAAGTAAAGGAAAGAGGTCACTTATATTGGTACCGATGCAGCAAATAATGTTCGCTTTCCTCTTATATATCTTTGACTTGACCATGTGTTCCAAATCATGAGGCTCTCCTTCACAAATCACTCTTCTTCTTGATGGACTCACCTTTTGAACGATATGAGTCAATATACCTGCATAAGAACAATTCGTCCTTGTGATTTGTTGGCTAAGATTTTTGAGTAGATAGGCACCAAAATCCGTCTTTTTGGATGTCAGCATCGAGTGAAGAATAAACAATTCCTCACTCCTAACTTGACTCCCTTCAACTCTAGCAAAAGCAGTGTTTGCTAAGATCTTGTGCACATATGCTAAGATAGGGTTAGCAATGTTGGAGGCCCTCGAGCTTTGAGCCACATATCTACCTCCATTCTTACTTATCAAATCCCAAGTCTCTTGAGCACGGGTGAACCTCTCCCAAGCATAGAAATTCTGCCTTCGCACCTTCTCCTCACAACAAAAAATTTGGTTGATTTGATCAGTTGTTAGAGCATAATCCACATTGTCGTTCCGGAATTTAACTTTTGTCGGAACTCCATCAATCTCTTTTATGTCTAATGTGCTCAAAAACTCAATACATAAATCTTCATTAACCTCATAGCAAGGTATAAATACTATTTAATTCAACCTTTGATGTATTTTCATTCACGAAATCTCGTTAGAGTTAAATGCCCCCCTTCCGGTCGGTTGTGAGAGAACAGGATTCCAGTCGGCACCTCCACAGCGGACTGCCTCTATTTTTATAACATATCTATCTGTGTCCCTATTTTGAATAACAAATTTGCCAACATCTCTAATTAAATAAATTCACCCAGCTCTAGTGACTAGTGAGGATGAAGATACAGAGCTAACGGCTTCAAGAATTGCAACGGATCGAAGAGCGGAATAATGGCTTCACGAAAAGCAAAAAGTTCGGAAATTGTGGCAAAGTTGAAACTGAAACCCCATCCGGAAGGAGGGTTTTACTCGGAAACATTTAGAGATACCTCTATCCTTCTCTCCACATCTCATCTCCCACCTCAGTGTAAGTGTTCGATCCGTTTAATCTCAATGAATTCTTCTGAATCTTGATGTTGTCTCGAATTCTCTGTCATTATTTAAAGCTTAGATCTGTAATTTCTAAAAGAGAATTTTATTTCGATGACCTGCTATATATTTTTTCCATTCGGCCATTTGTCTGCATCTCAGTTGATCGGTCATAGATAGCATCCTGTGCTCGTATACGTATGTTCATTATCTCGATCGGATTGATACGATGAGAATGGTGGTTTTGTTTCCCAGTTTGTGATCTTTTTGTTTGTGACTTTGTGTTTGCTGAAAAATGGTAAAAGAATTAGCTGAATGGTGTTTGATTAAATGCGTCAATTAACTTCCTTTCTTCTCCTGGTGGTTTTCTCTTGACTTCTGATTGTATGCTTCAATGGGCGACCTATGATCAGTCTATTTTTTTTCCTACTTCATCTTGGTAACGGTTTTAACTATTTCACATCACAACACATTGGAATCTGAGCCTATTGAACTTGCTAATGATGCTGCAGCATTATAAATGAATGCTGAAAATTTACCATATTTCTCTATGGATCAATTCAGAGCATACAAATTATTTTTATGGATCAATTCAGAGCATACAAATTATTTTTTAGCGCTTTGGTTGTGTTGATGTTTAGAGTGCTTCGGTTTTGGTTGTGGAACGGTTTCCCTTTATAATGTGCAACGTCCTGATGCTATCCAAGTGGCAGCTCTTGATTTTATTGTCCCACTATATGCTATTGAGATAAGTGTATTTTCCCTTCAGTATTCTTCAGTACTGATTGTGTGTCCACACAGATAAGGTTGATCGTCATGTCAGTACATGCATATACTTCCTGCTGCCTTCTGGAAGTGTTTCTCACCTCCACCGCATTCCCTGTGCAGAATCCTGGCACTTTTACTTGGGAGAACCTTTAACGGTATCTTTTATTGCCTCCCAAAATGACCTAAGTTTGGTATCATTATGTTTTTCAGTGGTTGGGTTTCTATATTTTGTGACTATTTAAACAGTTTTTTGTTTAGATTAGATTAAGATTGTGTATCGTTATGAATCCAAGGGGTGTTTGTTTCTAGTCCCACACCCCACATTTTTATTTTAAATCCATATTCCCGTTTGTTTCTTTAGAATTTGGTATAGTATTAAAAATACTAAACAATTCTACCCTACAATATACTTATTTTACTTTATACAAATATAATTTTTGATACACTATCAATCATCTATCCCCCATTTTTTAATCATTATATTATCTACCCAACTCCACACTCCCTGTCATTTTAACTTTTACACTTTCTCCCCTACCCTACCCACCTGTGAGATTTGAAATCTACTCAAATCCATATACAAAAACTTCCAAGTGATCTTAACTAGATTTACCTTCAATGTGGTTCTCTTCTCTTTCTTCACATGATAGTTTTATTCTGTAAAATAATCCCTTGAATGATCTCATGTCCTCTAACCCAAAACAGCTATAAATTTGTTATTCAGATTACTGTCGCCAACTTATGTTTGTTGTGATACTTCTGTGATTCCAGGTGGTAGAACTAAATGAGAATGATGGGAGTGTTAAGCTTACATGCCTTGGGCCTGATCCACTTGCTGATGATCAAGTTGTTCAGCACATAGTGCCTCCAAATGTTTGGTTTGGTGCATTTCCAACTAAGGATATTGACATTCCATCGGGCGTCAAAAGAGTCTCAAGGGATCCGGAAGAAAACTTCTCTCTTGTAGGATGCGCCTGTGCCCCTGCATTCCAGTTTGACGATTTTGAGCTTGCAAAGCGTTCTGAGCTTGTTTCCAAGTTCCCCGAGCATGAGTCTCTCATCTCTATGCTCACCTTTCCCTGACCCTGCTCTGCCTCGGTCTTCTGTATGAACGATGGCATGTTTTATTCAATTTTAAATGTAAGTTATTCTCAGCTGGATCACTTCTGCTATGCTATTATGGTTTCTCCTAATCTCCTCGTACATGTGTTTGTTTTAAAAATTTAAGTAGGATAAAATTAATGTGTAAGAGTGTAAAGTTGTATTATTATATTATGTTGCAAATTGTATTATTATATTATGTTTTATTGTAATTCTATGGTTGTTAGTGATATTTTATTGGAAGCTCTAAAAATATGAAAAAATTGTACGCAAAATTGGATTTTTTAATTTGAAAACCATAATCTAATTCTATTTTTGGACTTTAGAATCAGTCTTTTTTTTTTTGAAAAGCAAATACATCTTATCCTGCAAGTGTTTATAAATCGTACACCTATCCGTTTTTTCCCATCACTCTCCCCAATCACCCATACTCCAACAATAAAGCTATTGAACTATACTGTAGCTGGCTAAAAGAATATTTATGTCTTTCTTGTAGTTAATAATATGGGTGTTATTGGAATTTAACATTTCATAAGAGTATTTAGTCATTTCACTTCTAAATTTTAATCCGCCATTATTTTTAATTAAAATTACATTCTCTTCTTTAAATTTTGTATGGTTGTTCATTACCTCGGTAAATTTATAGTCATTATAAAAAATTATTGTCCAAATACATGTATTATAATAATCAAGAATATAATATTTTTATAATAGTTATTTTGTTATGATTTCTTGAATTTACATATATATGTATTAATGATTTATATAATTTAAATATATATATATATGTATGTGTGTGATTTCTTGAATCTAATATATATGTGTATTAATGATTTACACATGCACAGCGCATACACAATATTATGCTCTATAATGTCTTTTTTCTAGAACTATAAATAACTTACGGTATGTATGATGCTGACACAATGATTTTAATGTGAACCTGTAATTAAAATTGAACATAAATAAATAATAGGGAAAAATATTTTTTTTGTCCTGTAAGTTTGCCTCTTTTTTATTTTGGTCCTACTAACTTTCAAATTTTGATTTTCGTCCTGTAACTTTATCTCCTTTTGATTTTGGTCCTATTAACTTTCAATATTTTGATTTTGGTCCTATAACTTTATCCCTTTTTGAATTTGGTCCTATAACTTTACCTCTTTTATACATGAATGGGGTGTCATAGGACCAAAATCAAAATGAGGTAAAGTTACAGGACGAAAATCAAAATTTGAAAGTTAATAGGACCGAAATCAAAAAAAGGTAAAGTTACAGGACAAAAAAAATAATTTTACCTAAATAATATCATAATATTAAGAACATAAAAAAAAACATTAAAAGGACAAATAAACAATTCAAACATCAAAATTTTAAATCAAATAGATTTGCAGTTGTAACAGTTGAGCATTACCTCCAAAAGAAAACCACAAAAATTGTGAAACAATAGAAAAAAATATTATTTCACCAAATTATTATAAGTAAAATTTGAACCTGCAAAAAAAAAAAATTGAATATAAAAAGATAAATAAACAATTCGAATATCAGAATATGATAAATAAGAATATCAAAAGGGAAATAAGAAGAAACAAGAGAAACGCGAAAAAATAAGGTTAAAAGATGAGAATAATAATGTTTATAGAGTTCAAATTTATAGAAGTATAGAAATTAGACAAAAACTTGTTTGAACTCGAGTTCACGTTGAACTCGAGTTTATCAATTATCACTGTGTGTATATACTATCAATGTTATGTATATTCACTATCAGTGATATGCATATACACTATCACTATTTAAAAAGTTAAGTATGTTTTTATAACAGTGATAATATGCATGAGTAACAGTGATGGTGATTATACATAACAGTGATACGAGTTCATGTAAACTCGAGTTCACAAGAGACCTACCCTAGAAATTAAGATGAACGGTTGAGATTAAAAAATTAGATATCGAATTTGATATTATGAATATATTTATAAGATTTGTATAATATATATATATAATATTAAACTGTATGGTCAATATTAAAACACTAAAAATATAAGGTCAAGATTAATTCTTTATGCCAGAGTTGATGAGAATAGAGAAAATTTACAATCGAGCATTCTAGTTGATTTCATAACTTCGTCTTTATAGAATATAAAAATTTATATATATATATATATATATGGCCACATAATTAAAATAATCTAATTAATTATATTAAACTAATTATAATATATTAATTAAATTACAAATATAATTAATTAAACTTTTGTATGCCACTAAGTAATATACGGCTACTAACTAAATTGGACACTATCGAATATATATATATATATATGGCCACATAATTAAACTAATATAATTTATTAAATTAAAATTATATACATAATTAATTAAACTACCAATATAATTAATTAAACTTATTATACACCATTAACTAATATATGGCCACTAACTAAATTGAACAATACACAATACATATATGTATATATATGGCCATATAATTAAGAAAATTAATTAAATTAATTATAACATATAATTAAATTACACACATATATGGTCTCCATATATTTCGCCTCGTGAAATTTCTCCATATTTTCTTCTATACTCGATCACTTACATAATTCTCGCTTATTACCAATCCATTATTAATGATGTTGTTTAGAAAATCAAGGTATTAAACATATCACAAAAACTTATATGAAACGTTTCACGGTGTGAAACGATACCATATTATTAAATGGGTATGACCCATATCCATGCCAAAATCTCACGGGTATGCGCAACCCGAATGAGACTTCCATTGCATAATTTTTAATGGCGCAACACATGTCAAGCCAAGAATATGTTTTTTTTTTTATTTAATTATAACATGTCCACACAAACATCATTGATCACATGCTGTGAGGAGATTTATTAATTAATTCACAATTTTTATTTTTTTTCATACATAAATTTTTTATTGTTATTTAATTAGAGAATATATTATAAATAAATAAGAAATTAATTTTAAATAAGAAATACATTTTATCCTATTATAACACATGTTTGCCCAAATAGTAACACAAATTGGGGAACAAATATATGTTACTATTATAGCAAATGTGTGTTACAATCTTATAAAAAGTTGTTATTTTGCATATATTCATTTGTTTTTATAGAATAAATAGTTTTAACATAATATAAGAGAAAAATCATGTGTGCTACTATAAGAAAACTGACACGACCACACTTAACACATACAAACATACGACAAGTTAAAATAAAACTCAACCTGAAAATCGGCTATAATTTTTTTCTAATTTCGAGAGCATAACACTATATCAAACTCAACAACCTGTTTTCATTCACAAGAGTAGTTTCAAACCACCCAAGCAAACTACATCACCTCCAAAACCATACATCAGAAACCATAATTTACAACATAATACAATCGAGGTTTATAACAAACACAATATACTACAACGGAAGCAAAATAAGACACGGTCCTGCCCGCAGGTCGTCATCTATGTACACTGCAACTCAAAAAGCCTGCAAGAGCGTCACATCTACTCCAGTTTCATCACCACGTCACATATCATCGGGATTACCTACAATGCATAAACTAAATGAGATTTATAAATCTCAGTAAGTAGAAATTATGCATGATGATGTGATTCTTTTGAAAACCTCCCCATGCACACTCTTTTGAAATCACCAATTTATTTATGAAGATTTTCCAGGGCCCTATCTAGACACACTGTCATACACCGGCAAGAGCTCAATATACACATAATCAAGTGGCCAATAATGATATCGACGTGGGGCCCATCCTCTTGTGGCCCAATTCAGGGTTCGGACCTCACGTACGCCCCATGTCCACCAAGAAGTCATCCCACCACGCCGACCCATATAGTGAATCCAAGGATCTACCCTCCAGCGACCAACAAGGTCCATCACCAAACATGACCCTCTGTCCGCGCAGGAAGTCCCCCTAGGGAAACACTCAAATCATAATCAAATAAGGTGTCGGCCCACACCAGGTAGCCTACACTAAGTTTCCACACTGGGTTTCCCTAGGTCGCTTCTTCCCAGGTCGCCCCTTACCACCCTCGGTGTATAATCAGTGGCCACTTTCAGAAAATTAATTAATTTTCAATGCATGATATGCATGATTCTCGTGCAATCAATGACATTTAACAACATTCATAGATTATTGAACTCACAGATTCAACTTGTATCAATTATGGAGCTCACTGGCTCCTTTAACATCACATGTAGAGCTCACAGACTCATTCCAATCGCATAGAGCTCACAGGCTCATTCAACATAACATATAGAGCTCACAGGCTCATTCCACATCACATAGAGCATATAAGCTCATTTCCACATATTCACAGGACATAATTCACATATTACAATCTATTCAAAATCACATGTTATCACTTAAACATAAATAATTTACAAAATAATATGTTTATGCATTGCAGTGCAAATGAATTTCTACTTACCAAAAATCCGCAAAAACGTCGGTAATATAAACCCCTAAAGCATCCTAGCACCTTCTCGTATCGAATCTGAATTAGGCTTATGTCGAAACGAGGTCGAATTTCTTTTTTTTTTCTTTTTCCTGTGCGAATTTTCCTCTGTCGCGTCTATTCTCTTTCTCTCATTTCTGGAGTGGAAATGAATGGTTTAAGGTTGAAGTGTGAATATGGTTTGAGGCATATGTATGAGTTGACGTAGAGTTTGGGTTTATACGACTCCACCGCCATATCTTATATTATAATATTATTATTATTAACTTACTAATAGTTAACTTAGTAGAGATATGTTATCTGATGATTATTGATTCGATACGATTTCATAAAAATTCTATGAATCTTTTAAATTCTTCTCATATAGAGAAAAATAGTTTGGTTCAGGAGTATGATGTTCCTGAAAATTTAGATTTACTCAATAAATGGAGTATTCCAAAGATTGAACCTAAAACGGTTTACAAATCTGGACATTTTGAAAAAATCAGTTTCAAATAAGTTGTAAAAACAACTGAGTCTTCAGTTCCTCTTCATGAGGAAGAAATGGTTTTAAATTTATTAAACTACCATGATATTTCTCCTTATATGAAGGCTTATAAATTCATCCATATTGGATGTGTTCAAGTTGCTTTTAGACCTTTAACCCTTAAAGGGTTACCAGAAAGTTTTTTAGTCACTCAAAGAGATGGTAGAAATCTTAACTGGAAACAATCCCTCATGGGAATTATCCAGTCTAGTTTAGCATTAGGACCCGTTTATTTTAATGCATATCCTAATCTATCTTTGTCTTTATCTGATAATAATATTCTTGATGCTTTAACATTAAATGTTAAAACACATGGTTATAATTATATGCCTGTATCTGAAGTCATGTGTATTTGCTATCGCATTTATTTTAAACCTTTGCATACCCTTAATCCCAATTGTGCTAGGGTAGATAGGGATAAAAATGAGACAATTCTCATAGAAACAAACTTTGGAAATTCCAATGTTAGTACTCGTAGATCCATTAAATGGGATGAGATTATTTTCCCAGAAAATTGCATTCTTGAACATTCTGTTCCTAAAATTCCTTCACTTGATAGTGATTTCCACCATATTACTCAAAGTAATAATGGTATTGTTAAGATTGGTTTTCATAATAACCAAAGAAGAAATTCTTCTTATACTAGATCTATGTCTGGTTATACTTTGTTTTCTCCTCTTGATTATGAAGTCAATGTTCCTTCTACTTCAAGAGCTTCTACTTCTTCTTTAAAAGAAGAAAAGTTTTATCAACACAA
>JAPKLY010000820.1:0-76987 GCA_026898435.1 Prunella vulgaris | reverse complement strand
TAATATAATCATTTAATAATTCTATTTATTTACTATTATTAACCCTCGAATAATCTACACTTAATCAACACTACTAATACCCAAATAATTATACAACATATTTATTCCACTAGTGTCTCAAATAAATAAACAAGAATTTTCTTTCATTAATAAACAAATAAAGACATATACAATTCAATAAATAATTTAACATTTAAAAAAAATACAATAATTAGCACAACATCACAAATAGCATATGAGTAATATAAAATGTACTCAAATAGTAAATAGCATGATAATAATTAAAGTACACATAATGCATAAAATATATCCCAGCAATTATAAATTATCACATAAATAATTTAAATGAACACCAAGCATGAAATATATAATTATGCAATTAGCATATAAATAAATAAAATGCATCCAACACATGAAGTATATTGGCCAATGAGTAGTGAGAAACTCGGGTATTACAAAAACATATTGGTTTTTCATAAATATTTATTTATTTGTATAGAATTAATTATTTTTTATATAATTAAATATATAAAATAGTAAAACAGTGTATAAATATATGAATCAATATACCTAGATTTAAAGGAATGGTGACTAAATTAAAAAACACATACTGTAACACGTATTTGCCCATATTGTAACACACATTTGCCCATATTGTAACACACATTGGGGGAGCAAATATATGTTACTATTAGAGCAAATGTGTGTTACAATCTTAGCAAATGTGTGTTACAATCTTATGAAATATTGTTCTTTATATATATATTCATTTATTTTTATATAATAAATAATTTTTCATATAACACAAAAGTAATATGTGTGTTACTATAAGAAAATATATTATTTTCTCATAAATATTTATGAAAAAAATAATATTTTTTGTAGCAACACACATTTATTATTAAATTGTATGAAAAAATGTTATTTCTACAAAAACAAATGAATATAGGTAAAGAAAACAACATTTAATCTAATTGTAACACCAAGTCTTTTATATATTAACATACATATGTTAATAAAGTAACATATATTAATAGTAACATGTATATGTTCATTTAGTAATACAATTTGAATAGTAACATAAATATTTTCATTTAGTAACATATATTTATACATTGAGTAACACATATTTTTGTAATGTTTTTCCAATGTGTTGTTCTTTTAATTATGCATATATATTAAATTATGTAACATATTTTTAACTATTTTTAAAAAGTAACACAAAGTCTTTTATATAGTAACATACAAATATTAATAAAGTAATATGTATATGTTCATTTAGTAACACAGTTTGAATAGTAACATAGATATGTTCATTTAGTAACATATATTTATACATTGAGTAACACATATTTTTTGTGTTACTATTTGCAAAAAAATTAGTTATGAAAGAAAAGAAAGGAGTATTCATTATGGGGGAGTTACAAGAATTGATTTTTGGTTATGAAAGGGGATATATACGCAGCAACAGGGAGGTTATTGGTTTGGGTTTTTTTTTTTTCCAGCACTTGTAGAATAGGTAGAATAGTAGTATGTTATTTTGATATTTTGGTTACCGACTCATGCGACTACTGTGAGAACGTGGATTTCATTTTTTTAGTTCCATGGTTGAGCTGCGTTGGCGAGACTCTTTAAAAAAATATGGGTATGGGTATGACCCATTTAAAAATATGGTATCGTTTCACACCGTGAAACGTTTCACGTGAGTGTTCCTCTAAACATATAGTTTATTGTTTGAATAATGCATAATTATAGGTCTGCGTATCTAGGAGCCAAATAATAATTAGAAATATTATTAAAATTTATATTTAATTTTAAATTTCTTAAAATTGTGGAAATCCAGAATATAGACACACATCTTTATTGTTATTATATAATGTTTTATTGTAAATTTATGGTTGTTAGTGATTATGCGTTTTATTAGAAGCTGTAAAAATATGAAAAAATTGTACGCAAAATTGGAATTTTAAATTCGAAAACCTTAATCTAATTCTATTTTTGGTCTTTAGAATCTTTTTTTTTTTTTGGAATCTTGTTTTGAAAAGCAAATACATCTGATCCAATCCATTTTTTTCACATCACTCTCCCCAATCACCTATTACTCCAACAATAAAGCTATAGAACTATATTATAGTTGGCTAAAAGAACATTGTTGGGATATTCTGAGTTATTTTGATTCAGATCCCAAAACCCTTAGATGAATTTTCCTAAGTATAAATGTTCAGGATTGTATAGATTCAAGAATAGTTCAGGATAGGTTAGACTTATTTTATTCACAGGTACTCAGTTCTGGGGGAACCTATGAAGACTGAAGTTGCAAAGAGACATCCTGAAGATTGAAGTCTGAATGATTCATCCTGAGGACAGTATGATCACATTGAAGATCAATTCAATAAGTTTGTCCTGTAAGCTGAGAACTTGAAGAATGTTTCTGAGAAAATCGATCCTGAAGAGAAGACATTCCTAAGGAATTCCACTGATGGTGTTCTTCTGAGTATATTAAGCGTACTCAGGAAAAAATCTATCTAGTGAAGGCAGAAGTAACCTGAGTGATCGGGTTGAGTGTCTTTCTTACTGACACTTGTAATTTTTGAAAGAAAAGGTTACTGACGCATTGGGACTTAACATTTATACTAAAGTATTGAGGACAAGAAGGATGTCAGAACTCCAAGTGAAGACAACATTTAAACTTGAGTTTAAGTATATCTTACTCAGAGTATTAAATGGTACAATGAAGGACAAAGTCGCATCAATAACTAGCCATTTGAAGAATAGTCATTGAGATTGTGACACGTGTGTACGGAGCTGACACTTCATTAATTACCCACAGTCATGCAGGCGGTGGCCAGAAGACTTTCACCTAATAAAGCATGGTGAAAAGTAAAATCATACATCATTGGCTGCCACCTACCTAATATAGGAAGATTTATTTTGATCACCTCAAACGGATCTATTAGAAATCTCTCTATAAATACATAAGACCTTGCACCCAAACAACGTTACAGGAAATTTCAGTTTCAAGATTAACAAAGGATTCAACTGCTCAAAATATTCAATCTCTCAATTTCCCTAGTGTTGATAGGAATTTGTTGGGACACAATCTAAGTATTTTGATAAGATCCCAAAACCCCTTGATGATTTGCCTAAGTATAGTTGGTCAGGATGATAGAATTCAGAATAGTCTGGTTAGAATATATTCTATATTCACAGGTATTCAGTTCAGGGGGAACGCACTGAAAACTGAAGATTGGTTGAGACGTCCCTAAGATCTAAAGTTCGAAAGGTATCCAATCCTGAAGGTCCAGTTCGTCCTGAAGACAACTGACCTGAAGCTAATCCTGAAGAACTTGAAGATCGTCTTGAAGATAAGAGAAGTCATCCTGAAGTTTTCCACTGATGATGTTTCTACTGAGTACTCTAAGCATGCTCAGGTCAAGACTCACTCAGTGAGGGCGAATGTAACCTAAGTAATTGGGCTGAGTATCACTCTTACTGATGCTTGTAAGTCCTGATAGAAAAGGTTAGAAACACAATGGAGAGTTAGCATTTGTGCTAACTTGTGAGGACAAAAAGAATGTCAGCAAACTCCGAATGAGACAAGCATTTATTCTGAGTAAATAACGAGAGACTCAGAGTTATGGATGTACGAGGAAGCATGAAGTCGTATCATGAACTAGCCGTTGAACAAATAGCCAGTGAGGAGGCGACACGTGTGTACGGAGTCTGCTCCACATTTAATGTTCTCAGACACTGCAGGTGGCAAATCAGAGAATTTCCATACTAAGTATGGGAAAGGTCAAATCAAGTACAAAGTCAGCCTGCACCTACCTAATATAGGAAGATTTGCAAAGATCTCCTCTAACGGATCTTTTTGAATCTCTCCTGTAAATACAGAATGCCTTGTACCCATTCAAGGCTAACGGGAAATTTTTAAGCGATTGAAATCTCCAAATTCCAAGTGCTCAAAGCATACGTTAAACAACACTCTACAAATCAAATTTCTCTAGTGTTGTAGTAGGATTCATATTCTGTATTTTCTTAGAAAGATAGTCCTTATCCTTAGCATTTGTTTAGAATTGCAAGGACTATCACCCTTAGTTGGAAACCAGAAAGTCAAACCCCTAAGTTTGTGAGAAGGTTGGTGGGAAGGACTGGGACTTGTAAAACGCCCAGAGGTCGAGTTCCTTAGAGAGGAAGGAGGCTATTCGTGCACCTTGGCATGTTAAAAATAAGCACCAATCCTTAGTGGAAGAGGATTGCTTCCAGTTAAATCAGGTTATGGACGTATGAGTTGGTTATCTCCAAATCACGTTAAAAACACCCCTGAGTGCTGATTTATATTTCTGTTCAGGATCATAAACTGTCATCATTCTTAAACTGAACATTCAGCATAAGTTTTACAACTTCAAGAGAGACCAATTCTCCTAAGCATTAATCAGTGCACCAGCCTTAACAACTATTTTCTAAGCAAAATAAAAAATTAGTTTTCAGGACATAAAACGAGTAGAAACTTAAGGACTCACTTCCGCACGTAACTCTAGCTTACTGAGATAGCTATCTAACTGACTTGCTTCCTAAGCGGTCAGTAGGTGGGTTATCTCTACTGAGCTTCTGAGAGCACAATTCTTAATACTTAGCCTATTTAGTTCCTGACTAACTTGTCCCTGCAGCCCCTGAGACTGTCAAGAGCATTTTCTGAAAATTCAGACAATCTGACATCAGTGTATTCTCCCCCATACACTGATTATACTCATTTCGGGACCAACAGTCTTCTTTCTTAGGAACACTGTCCAAGAAAATCTTGAGTAATCATCTACTACTACTAAATTATATTTTGCTTCTGATACCTACTAATTCAATTAGTCCAAAAGTTCTAATACTCTTGATATGCTTGAATGATTCTTACTTTTGAATGATTTCCTTATTTTCTATCCTCTTACACAAGCATCACATAAATGATCCTTCCTGAACTTTGTACTTGACAACCCCCTACAAGGTTGTTGTTCACAAGTTCATTCATGGTTTTAAAGTTCATGTGATTCATCCTTTTGTGTCACAACCAACTAACTTCATCGGAATTATTTTCTAGAAAACAAGTAGTCTCAGCTGTAGATTTTTATTCTAACAATGTATACTTTCCTTTTTCTAATTCATGTTAGTTTTATGGTTTGTGTATTAGCATCCTTAACCATACAGGTGTGATGTGTAAAGTCTAAAGTGTAGTCTTTGTCATAAAATTGACTCACACTTAGTAGGTTATGCTTTAGTCCTTCTACCAGATAAACATCATTTATATGTACATTTTCTTTAAGCAAACTTCCAGATCCTTTGGCAATTCTATTGTCATTATCTCCAAAAACTACTCTAGGGCATTTATGTTCTCTAATGTCTTGTAGTAGACTCTTGTCTCTTATCATGTGTCTTGCACAACCACTACCTTTGTATCAAATCTCCTTTTTAGTGATTTGTATTTTATCCCTGCAAAATAAAATTAATTATTTCTTAGGAATCAATAAGTTATGATCTCTTTCAGTGGTACTCTTTGCATAAGCTTTCTTAGTAATTGTAGACTTTCTACAGACTTTGCTTTATCCTCCTTTGTAATAACTTAGAAAGGGAGACAAATCAGACACTTTTTCTTTTTCATTCTAGAACACCTTTAAGTTGAGCTTTCTTTCAAAGCTAGTATTCTTGACAATTCTAACTTCTTATTGTAGAGTTTGTTTGGACTCTACTCTTGTCTTCAAGGTCATGGCTTGTATCTTTTCAGTTATCTCTTCAGGAGCAGCATTAGTAATCTCAGTGACTTTCTATTGCTTCTCTTGGGATAAAATATTGAACAAGTTTCTGAAATTGACCTCATCCTGTTGTAGATTTGAACTTACAGCTTCTCCATTTTGTGTTTGTTTATGACTCTTAACAAACTTTCTTTCAGGTTTACTCCCAGGAATAGTACTATGCAGGTGGCATCCAATCACAAAAATTGTGTCCTAATCCAGTTAAGTCACATGTATGTCTTTGTTGAGACGCCATCTTCCTTAATTGCATGGAGGATTTTCCAAAGTAATCCAACTTCCTTTGTAGATTGTGGTTTTTTTTTTCAAGATCAACTATCTTCAAATCTTTCACTTCGATTTCTTCTTGCAATTCCACACAATCTGCAGTTCTGCAGCTAGCTTCAAGAAAGAGCTTCTCATTGTTATTTTCCTAATAGTTGAACCCTTCTTTGAGTTCTTGTAAGATCATTAGCTATTTCTCTGCATCTTCTACTCCTTCAAGTAAACTTTCATATTTTCCCTTATGGTTTGTTTGTCTCTTCTTAAAACCTCATTTTCTTCCTTGATGACCTTTGCATCTTCTTGTATCCTCTGGATTGCATCAAGCATCTTACTGGGAAGATCCTTGTTTGATCTATAACAAGCTGATGAGCATACCTCTTCATCTCTAGCCATTGACAGATAAGGGCTTCACTATCCTCATATGAGTCAGTTGACTCACTATCATCTAACTCTATAGTTGACTTTTTAGTATTTCAATGAATCTTGACTCAAACTTGTCAAGAACTTCCCCAGATTTCATTTTGAAATTCTCAAACTTTTGAACTGCAATCATGAGTTTGTTTTCTTTGATTTGGTCAGTTCCTTCACAGATCATTCTCAACTTTTCCCATGCACTTGATTTTGCTAAACACAATTTTATTTAGTGAATGATAAATAGTATTCTTTGCAACATTATCAATGTTTGATCTTCCCTTATCATCCTCAGTCCATTCTTTTCTTTTTTTTAGGAATGATTTAAGCTAATCCACTAGATTGATCAGCTGCAGTGTTTACTTTCTAGATCACAATAGGTCTTTCTTCAATGATTGACCACATTTCATCATTGATTGCTAAAGGTGTGCTTGCATCCTTATCTTCCACTCATGATAGTTTTCTGCTGAGAGCATAGGAACCTTGATTTTAGGAGCCATGCAAGTATGCATGTATGTTTTTCAAAAATAAAAAGCTTCTAGCTAGGTATTAGTTAAAGCAGTGGCAAGCCAACTGCTCTGATACCACTTGTTGGTCCCTTAGTGGTGAAAGTCTAGAGGGGGGTGAATAGACCTTCAAGTTAAAATTTTAAACTTTTAAAACAAGGTTATTAGAGCCTTCTTAGTACCTAAGTTTTAAAACAATCTACAAGATTTTAACCAAAATGGTTACAATTGTAGACTATAAAAGTGTACATCTGCAAGTTTTTAAAAATAACTAGAAAATAAAAGCAACTTGTAGATCACTTTTTAGAGTGATTTCTCACACTTTAGAAGTATATTGAAAAACCTCTGTGTGCAGTGGAATAAGTGTGTGTGTGTTGGTGAAAACCAATGTAAAAAATGGAGTTTACAGCTGAGAACTAACAAATTTACAACTGTAGATTCCAGGTTTAAATTTCACAAGTTTTATGTTGTTGATTTAAAAACAATGATGCATGTAACAAGGTAAATAAGCAATATTTACGAGTAATGACAGAAAATAAAGAACAATACAAGCATTTTATAGTGGTGCAGAGACTATAAAAAGTCCTCCTACATCCACTGTTACACTATTTAGGTATCAAATTTACTAAGATGATCACTTAGATCCTTTTACAAGTGTTTCCCTCTCAAAACTAGCTTTTACTCATATCACTAATCTAGGTAGAACACTTGACCTATTCACTAAGAATACAAATGACTCACTAAGAGTCTTTTACCTCACAAAGAGAAATCCACACTAAGTAGAAATCAACACTTGACCTATTCACTAAGATGTGAGGTGGTTCTTCTCTTCCACTCACAACAGTATTGGATGTATTATTGTCCTTATTCTGAATTTGAATTTAACTTCATTATCCTTTAGAAATCTTCAAACAAATCATCCTTAAGTACTCTCTAGTGAGTGCAAATTAATGTTTCACTAATATGAGTGATTAAGGGTCTTCCATCATTTTCCTCTCTTGATCTTTTTACTTGATTTTCCAACGGTCTTGATCAACTGTAGGTTTTTCATATGAACTGTAGCTTCGCTCCTGCAAGTTACTCTTCAGTTGTAAGTTAAGTTGTAGCTGTAAGGTCTTGTCCAGCTGTAGGTTCACAAGTCTATAGCTGTAGACTTCACTTAACAACTATAACTTTCCTATTATTTTCAATTTTTAACCTGAAATGTTAGTTTTCAAATATGCAGTCTTATACTTTGATATCATCAAACTCTATATGAAATCATATTCTAACAGGGTCAAATAATTTTTTTATACAAGATCGCATCAGTCCTAGATTGTGTTACTATATGAACAAATGTGTGTCAGTGTAAGGAAAAATCTATATTACTTCCTTAAAAAAATTATTTTTGTACTTTTAAAGTAACTAAAAGGATAATATGTATGATTACAAGAACAAATATGTGTTTCATTGTTTGCCAAAATCACGCTCTCACGCAAGTGTACGTGATCGTCGTATACGTGGCAAGTTAACCAAGTAATAAAATGTATCGAACTCAGGGAAACGGGGCAATGAATAGCAAGTATGTTGTTTAACAAGTAGTATCTATGAAAACAAGAAAGATCGTCTTGAATTTCTACCTACTTTTTAATGCAAGATTATTGAAATCTAACTACCATCTTTTTTTAAAGATGAGCAAGTGTGTGAGGAATGCATTAGTATAATCTCATTATGGTTCATCTAGTGTCTACCAATCCTAGCATGCGATCCCTTGATTGATTAACTAAGCCTAAGAGCCTTGTTAAGTGTCTAGATCTCTCTACAACACTCAACACTCCAATTGAGAGGTCTTTACTCCTAAACAATTCTCATTGACATAAGAGCAATTAAGCAAACACTTGGTAGGCACAAAATTCTATTAAGAGATTCTATGAATTAACTCAATTCTCATGTGTTGCTAACTCATATGGACTCAAATTATCCAATTGAACATACCAAGCATTCAAACAATTCATCAAAATAGAGAATTAATCATTCAAGTTCACTAATCATGCAATAGGATCAATAGAACACTAAACTACACCATAATGATCATACACCAATGCATTAAGAAATTATCCAATGGCTAATTGGGTATCCAAATCAACAATTAAGTAATCCAACACCATGATTAACACTAAATTGTAAAGGAATTACAAGAAACTTACCTATTACAAGTGAATTGAAAGACTATCCTTCTACCTTAGAAAGCAAACTTCAAATTCGGAACGTCAATTACAAAAGCGAACTGTAGAAATTTAGCTATTGATGATACAAAGTTAACGGAATAAATGGATCGATGATCCAACGGATGGATTACAAGAAATCATAGAGAAAAGTTCAAAGAATTAAGAAAATCCACTAAGTAACTACCTAATCTCTCTCTAAAACTTCTTAAGAAAAAGGAATGAATGAAAAAGTCCCTCAAAAATCTGAAACCTTGAGTATTTATAGTATCCACCATGATTAGACCAAAGTGGCCCTCATTAAACGTGCAAAAAGACGAAGTTGCCCTCAAAATTGCCAAAATCCAAACCTCCACTCGAATACCTTCCCACGGCCGCTCGGACATAGCTGGTCGAGTGTCAGTTCACACGTGGTCACGCGCCGGCTAGACCGGTGTACAGAGAAAATTTGCTCGGTCATCCGGTCTACACCGCTCGAGCATAAGCCGGTCAATGTATTTTTGTGACGTCCAATTTCAATTTTTTTATTCTCGATCCCACTGCTCGTCCAAGCTTCCTAGGATCTTCATTTGAGTATTTTAAACTTCTTCATGAGTTCGGATTTCATCATTTCACCTCATATAGTCAGAAATTCCTCGTTTTTGCTCGTTTTCACCTATAAAGCACACTTTCTTGCCAACAAGAGGTCAATATCACAAAGTATAGCATATTAGGGTCAAATATGAACATAAACCAATCAATATCACATCAAAATAGATGCAAAATGATACAATTATGACCCTAATCACACCCTCAAACTAGATTGTTGCACGACCTTGAGCAACGAAGCGATATGATAGGGAAAGAATTATATCAATGAAGCATCTAGCACATAGTCAAGTGTCATGAACACATCACTCAATATCATGCAAGTCTAAGAATGTAATGTCATCTAGTCAACCATCAACATCAAATCCATGAGCGCAAGATCAAGTCAATGAGTCAAGATCCTCACAAGGAAGCGTATAGATCATCTCTCAATCATCACACAACATACATCTACTACCATAGGCTTGGCATGAGTCTCAAATTCTCCACCACTCAAGTGACAAATTGTCCACACATCATTGAGGACTTTCATAAGGTTGTAGTGTTGGTTCTTTGGTAGGGAAGGGTAAATATGGATCAAGTGACTAAGTATGATTAGTAAAGCAAAAAGGAATCATAATAGAGATCATTCACATCTTCATGCAATTAGCACTCACTTCTTCACGCACTTTCTAATCAACACTTTTCAAAGTAAATTCTTCCCTTTTTGCACATTGTGATCAGACTCACAACACATAAGAATCAACCTTTTTTCATAGCTTTGCTAGCACTTTCACTTGCACTTTCTTTTCACATCCATGCAACAAGAATTTCTTTCCACTTTAGCCACCAAGTTCTTCATCATCTCACCACCTTCCTTCCTTCTTTTCACTCTACTAATCATAGGGAAAAGAAAGTTCCAAAAAGGAAGGAAGTATGGCTTCAAGTATGGTTGGCCAAAGGAAAGGTCTAAAGGCACATAATGGTAAGCAATGGATAAAATGTCAATGGTAGGCTCATATAGGCAAAGTGACTCAATATATATCAAAGATGGCCTCAAATCATACTATGCAAACTCCTCATCTAGTGTGGTCTCAAACAAGACTCAAGCCAAGTTCTAGAGTAAAATGCACATGTGGATCTCACAATCAATAAAAATATCATCCATTCAAGATTGAAATGGGCATAAAAATGGCTCAAACCTCACGGTATAGATGATCAAGACTCATATCATATAAAAAATGCTCATATCATCAAAGTCTCAAGAATCATAGAATCAACTACAATCTAAACAAGACATGAATCAAGAGATAAATCCACTACACCTAACATGAATTATCAACAACATCCACACAATAATTAGACTATCTCATGCATCACTACTCAAAGGTAGCAACAATATGGCAATCATATCAAACAAAAACTAATCATCCACCTAAGCACAAGATCTAAACATCATAGAACACTAAGAATCAACAAAAGCATAGCATTGCAAATGAGATTTGAAAAATGAACACACACTCCCAAACTTTTTTGGATCATAGATCTAAAAAGTTTGGAAAAGTGATGAAAAGATCATTGCAATGCTCAAATCAAACCAAAGTACTCAAGAATCAACCATCAAACCAAGGGAAAAATCCATCAATCATAACAATCCAAAACAACAATCCCAAAATAAAATCCCACAATCTCAATAACAATATCAATAAACATCTCAAATAGGAATGGAAAGCAAGATAAAGGGAGAGAAATTGTTTCCCATCCCCATGAAGTTAGTACAATCGTGTTCACTTCATGGAGGAGGGTAGCTCGGGTGAGTGAAGTGACGCTCGGTGCGAATGGATGACATGTCTGTACTCATGGCATGATGGTCGTCCCTAATGAGATTCACATTCGTACGAAGGGTGGTGAAATCCGTCCTAAAGGCGGTGACGTCGGTCCTAAGAGCTTGGACCTCTTGACCCCATGCATCAAAGCTCATACCCCCTACTCCATGTGATCATCCTCTCTCATACTCCTCTTCCTCTTCTTCTCTCTCCTCGTCCAACTCTCTTCTTGTGCTTGACTCTCCTCTTGCCCTCTTACTCACTTTCTTCTTCCTTTGATGAAACGTACTTGCTATCTCAAAGTGTATGGGGCTATCCAAGCTCCAATATTCCTCTTTCTTGGTAGTGATGGCGTCATAATCCACAAGAGGAAAGGGCAAACCATGAGTTGGCCTCCCAACAAGGCAATGTGTTCTCTTCTTCTTTATAAGCATATGAATCCTCACTAAATGGGTCAAATCAAGGCAAGAGAACTCCTTCCCCATCTCGGTCGGCTCCCATCCAACACTCCTAGCAAGGTGAGCAATCATACCCCCATAGGCACAATTCATCTTGGAATGTTGGTGTGACAAATTCTTGCATAAGTAGGCCCCAAAATTGGCTTTTAAGCTCTTGGTCATAGAGTAGAGAATGTAGAGCTCCTCGTACCTAACTCCTCCCATCTCATATCTAGTAAAAACGGTATTTGCTAGCATTTTTTGAGCATAATTGAAAATAGGATTGGCAATTTGAGTTGCCTTGGAGTGTTAAGCTAGGAATTCTTGCTCCTTATCTCTTGATATCTTCCTCCAAAATGATTGCTCTCTAACAAACCGTTCCTTGTCATAATGATTGCATGTTGGAGCCTCCTCCTCACATCCGAAAGCCCGGTTCACCTCTTGGATCGTCATGCTAAAAGCTTTGTTTTCAATATGGAAATATATCCGACTAGGCATGCCACTTACTTCCTTGAGCTTGAAGGTGCTAAGGAACTCAATATTGAGCTTTGATTATGAATTATCGTGGATACGAAGCAATCCATTCCACCCTATGTTGTTGAATAGCTCCTCAACATCTTCCCCGAATTGTAAGAACTCCACGGTCTCCTTGTGGAAGTATTTAGCTCCATGGTACTCTATATTGACAACCTTTTCGAACTTGTTGAAGAAGTCCACATTATCTCCAAAAGAAAAACCAAACACGTAAGGCTTGTAGTTGCAATTTTCATAGCATTCCTCCTCTAGACCAACATCATTCTCAATACGACCGTTCTTAGTCCTAGAGCTTGAACCTTTCATTTCCCTTTGTTAGCCATCTCCTACAAAAATGCAAAGAAAGAGCAAGAGAAGGTAACAATGAACTCAAGTATAACATCTACTTCATGCACTAGAAAGCTAAGTATGAACAATGAGGTCTCAATATAAGAATCATGGAATATCTATGCAAGTTCACTATTCATGTCATTGCTATTGCACAATTAATCCCCAACAAAGCATAATTCATAGGTGAATCAATCAATTAATCCAACCCATTGTAATTATAGATCATAACAACAAGCATCAAGCATGAATTAAGGAAAAAAGAATCAATCTTGCACAAAAATCATCCAAACTTCGTCACTATTCCTACCCTCAAAACTTCAAACTTCAATTAGTTCACAAATCAACAATATTGGCGTCCAATTGGGCTCCCAATGGATTACCCATCAACAAGACAACTTAATTCCATCATTGATAGCATAAAAACATGCTTAGAATAAAATATCCCCAAATTCAAGCTTAAGAACCCTAAACATGGAATTTCTAATTCTCACTAATTAAACCATGGAACTCATGCCAAACTACAAGAAATAGTAAGAAAGAAGTGAAGAAAACATACATATGGAAGAATTTTAGGAAGTGAAATGTAGAAATTGAGTTGCAAGAATTTCCTCTCCTTCTTCGTTGGTGTTCTTGAGAGAATGTGTGTGCAAGAATATAGTGAAGAATGTGTGCTTATGTGTGGAATATAGTGAATATAGGTGAGAGAAAAAAGTGAGTCAAAGTAAGAAAATGTGGTCAAAATGCCCTACCTCGGGACTGGCGCTCGGTCACGTGAAGGATGCTGCTCGGACAGCCTTGGATCGGCACTCGGACATGTGTTGTTCGAGAAGTTCGAGTTATGACTTCTAGACAAAAATCGCTCGGTCACTAGCCACAGCTCGCTCGGACATCTCCTTTCAAGCGCTCGACCAGGACTAGATTTTCACACTTCCGAATCTTGATTTTTCTACACCAATTCAAGCATTTCTAAGCCATAACAAACATTATAAATCATAGTAAATATCAAATATGAAGAACGATCACACCCCCCCTAAACTTTTTCGGATTGTAAATCCTAAAAGTTTGGAAAAGAGTGATGAATATTGCATTTGCTAAGCACTTCAACACCAATCCAAGTATAAACATGCACAACTCAATCAAACACCTATCCTACCATCTCAATATGTATTTCCCAACTTACAATCAACTAAGCTCAATCCACAATAAGAACAAGGAGTAAACACATGTTACCTCAAAATGATAAGCATGATGAAATTTGCACCTCTTGCTTCCTAATCCTTCAAGCAAATCAAACAAGCACACAAAATCTAACTACAAGAAAAATAAAGAATACTAAAAGGATATAAAGGATGGGTTGCCTCCCATCTAGCGCTTGGATTTAACGTCCCCTAGCTGGACGCAATGAGGCTCAAGTAGGATCACCATCAACAAGTCTAGAACAACTTGCTTTTCCTTTCCTCATCCACTTGGGACTACCCCCATTCAAAACTTTCTTCACTTTCTTTTGACCACTTAAAGCAATCTTTTTCCTCTTTTCAAAAGGATCATCAACAACAAACTCACTCTTGAGATTAAGAGTTCTTACCTTTACCTCTTCATGCTTTCCCATATTATCTCGTATGAATTTGATATCTCCTCCAAACTTCCTTGGGGAACTCTTAGAAGTGTCATGGATCGAAAAAGTGGCTTTCTCACCATTCATTCCCAAAGTAACCTCACCTCACTTGATATTTATTAAGGCATCCAAAGTAGCAAGAAAAGGTCTCCCAAGAATGAGAGAAATCTCATCATCTTCCTCAACATCAAGCACAATGAAATCAACGGGATACAAGAACTTCCCCACATGGACTACCACAACCTTTATCACCCCTCTTGGTCTCACCTTTGATCTATCGGCCAAATGCAAATCAATCATAGTTGGCTTTAAATCATGCAAGCCCAATCTTTTAGCAATAGAGAGTGACATCATGTTGACACTTGCACCTAAATCACACAAGGCTTTCATATTGTTACTCCCTTTGATGTGGTAACTCAAGGTAAAACTCCTTGGATCCTTAAGCTTTTATGGTAAATGTCTTCGTATCAAGTCACTACTCTCTTGTGTAAGCTTAACCATCTTCGGCCCATTAACTTTTTCTAGCCATCACATCCTTCAAAAATCTTGTGTAATTTGGCATTTGTTCAATAGCTTCATGAAAAGGCATGTTGGCATACAACTTCTTAAACACCTCAAGAAACTTCTTGAATCTATCATCAAGTTTATCTTTCAACCCTTTTGAAATTTCCACCTTCTCTTTCTTATCCACTTTCTCTTCTTCCCCCTTACTTACCACATCTTCTAGCTTTCCTACCCCCTTAACTCTCTCATCATTCTTCTCCATCCTCACTACTATCCCCATTTTTCTCTCATCACCTTCCACAACACATTCCACCCCCTTGGTACACATAGCCTCCTCAATAAATTCATCATGAAATTTCTCCATAGAAGATCCCTTCACCACCTCACTACTAGAATCAACACAAGTAACAATAGCATTACAATGCTCTCTAAGATTAGGTTCGGTGGTTGAAAGAAATTTACCTTTGTTCACATGAGGACTCAAGGAAGTAGCAAGTTGGCCCATTCGGAATTCGAGGCTCTTTATTTAATTTCCTTGAGATTTGTAAAGATCATCAAACTTCCTATTTGTTTCTTCATGCTTCCTAGCATTATCATGCCTCATTTCCTCAAAGTGCTTTAAGATAAGCCCCAAGATCTCATCCGTATTTGCTTTCCCCTCATTGTTGGGTGGCTTAGAACCCAGATCAATGCCCGATGGTAGTTGAATTGCACCCTTTGGGTTAGAGTATGAGAAATTCTCATTCCTCTTGAAGTTTTGGTTGTAAGAAGCATTACCTTGATTGGGTTGATATGGAGCTCCTTGTTGGCCTTAATATCTATGTTGAAAAGAAGGAGCAACATAAGGTCTTGGATTGTGAGGATAGGAATTGTTGATTTGCGGCCTCCCCATATAACTCACTTCCTCTTGAGTATGTGGCATAGATGAAGGAACACTCTCCACCACATTGACTTGCATAGGAAGTGGGGCTTGAGCTTAGTTCTCATACATCATCAACATCACATTCTTCATGTTCTCTTCTAGCAAAGAGACTCTATCCCCGGTTCCTACACTTGCTTGACTTTGAAAGGAATCATTTGTGGCTATATTCTCGATTATATCATTCACTTGACGCACGATCCTCATCCATATGGATCCACCCGCACAAGAGTTCAAGTAGTTCTTGTCCATCTCATTAAGCCCAATGGTGAATGTCAAGAGGATGTCTTTCTCTTTAAAACCGTGTTGAAGACACGCCAATAACAACCCTTGGTACCTTTCCCAAGCATCCGAGATCATCTCTCTTGATCTTTGACGATAGTTTTTTATCACATCCCTAGCTTTGAGCATCTTCGACGGAGGATAGAATTTCTTTAAGAATTGTGAGCTCAATTCTTCCCAAGTGGAAGCCTTAGGAGTCATAGATTGGATCCATGTCTTAGCACGTCCCTTCAAAGTGAAGGTGAAGAATCTAAGCATGTTCTCGTTATCTGTCATGCCTTGATACTTAACGGTGTCGCAAATTTCCATGAAGTTACTAAGATGGGCATTCGGATCCTCTTTCTTGTCGGTTCCGTCACATTGTGATTCCTTGAGCATCCTTAGAAGATTAGGGCTCATCTCAAATCTTTCGACATTTATAGGCGGCCTTTCAATACCATCATAATATTCACGAACTCGTGGCTTAAAATAGTCCCTCAAGAGTGGCTCGTTATGTGGGTTAGGGTCCATGTGTGGTGCAATTTGTGGTCTATAATGTGGAGATTGTGGTTGGTATGGGTAGTATGGATAGTTTGTGGTGGTGGTGGTGGGTAGTAAGGTTGGTTAATAGGATAATTTGGATATGGATGGTGGTAAGGATGATTTAGAGGTTGATTTTGTGGTGGATAAGGTATGTTGGGATTAGGTAGGTTACGATGTGGTTGAGGGACATCTCTAGGAGCCAAGTGTTCATCTCCTTGATGCACTTGTGGCCTCACTTGTCCTTCATTTCCTTCCTCTCTAGATTCGTTCTCTTGGTTATTCATTATTGCTTGATCAAATCTAGCTTGCCTTCTTTGTCTCCTCAAACTAGCTTCAAGATTTAAGTCAATAGGTACTAGCCTTCCCCCTTGGCATCTTGTTAGCAATGTACCTACAAGAGGAAACAATTAATCAATATATCCAACAAAAACAACAACACAAACTAAACAAAGTAGTTGTTTCCCTGGCAACGACGCCAAAAATTTGTTTGCCAAAATTATGCTCTCACGCAAGTGTGCGTGGTCGTCGTATACGTGGCAAGTTAACCAAGTAATAAAATGTATCGAACTCAGGGAAACGGGGCAATGAATAGCAAGTATGTTATTTAACAAGTAGTATCTATGAAACAAGAAAGATGGTCTTGAATTTCTATCTACTTTTCAATGCAAGATTATTGAAATCTAACTATCACCTTTCTTGAAAGATGAGCAAGTGTGTGAGGAATGCATTAGTGTAATCCCATTATGGTTCATCTAGTGTCTACCAATCCTAGCATGCCAGATCCCTTGATTGATTAACTAAGCCTAAAAGCCTTGTTAAGTGTCTAGATCTCTCTTCAACACTCAACACTCCAATTGAGAGCTCTTTACTCCTAAACAATTCTCATTGACATAAGAGAAATTAAGCAAACACTTGGTAGACACAAAATTCTATTAAGAGATTCTATGAATTAACTCAATTCTCATGTGTTGCTAACTCATATGGGCTCAAATTATTCAATTGAACATACCAAGTATTCAAACAATTCATCAAAATAGATTATTAATCATTCAAGTTCACTAATCATGCAATAGGATCAATAGAATATTAAACTACACCATAATGATCATACATCAATGCATTAAGAAATTAGCCCATAGCTAATTGGGTATCCAAATAAACAATTAAGCAATCCAACATCATGATTAACACTAAATTGTAAAGGAATTACAAGAAACTTAACTATTACAAGTGAATTGAAAGACTATCCTTCTACCTTGGAAAGCAAACTTCAAATCCGGAACTCCAATTACAAAAGCGAACTGTAGAAATGTAGTTATCGACGATTAAAAGCTAACGGAATAAACAGATCGATGATCCAACTGATGGATTGCAAGAAATCATAGAGAGAAATGCAAAGAATTAAGAAAACCCACTAAGTAACTACCAAATCTCTCTCTAAAACTTCTTAAGAAAAAGGAATGAATGAAAAAGTCTCTCCAAAATCTGAAACCTTGAGTATTTATAGTATCCAACATGATTAGACCAAAGTGCCCCTCATTAAACGCGCAAAAGGCTGAAGTCGCCCTCAAAATTCCCAAAATCTGAACCTCCGCTCGGACACCTTCCCATGGCCGCTCGAACACGGCTGGTCAAGCGCCAGTCCATACGTGGTCGAGCACCGGCCAGACCGGTGTACAGAGAAAATTTGCTCGGTCATCCGGTCTAGACCGCTCGAGCATAAATCGGTCAACGCATTTTTGTGACGTCCGAATTCGACTTTTTCGTTCTCGATCCCACGGCTCATCCAAGCTTCCTAGGGTCATCATTTGAGTATTTTAAACTTTCCCATGTGCTCGGATTTCATCATTTCACCTCCTATAGTCGGGAATTCCTCGTTTTTCTCGTTTTCACCTATAAACCATACTTTCTTGCCAACAAGAGGTCAATATCACAAAGTATAGCATATTAGGGTAAAATATGAACATAAACCAATTAATATCACATCAAAATAGATGCAAAATGATGCAATTATGACCCTAATCATTCATATTTTTTATTCTTTTGTTGATAATGTTGTTAATGTAATAATACATCTTTTTAACACCTTACATGTGTTACAGTAAGGATAATGTATATGTTTCTAAGGACAAATAAATATTTGTACATACAATAACACATATTTTGCTCCGAGTTGGTGTTACTATATGGGCAAATGCGTGTTACTGGAGGGACAAAATGTATTTTTATAAGAATAAATATATATTTCTTAATTTATTCATCATTTCTTTAAATCTAGGTATACTGTTTCATATAGTAACACGCTTTTTACTATTTTATTTGTTATTATATAAAAATAATAATTGTTTCAATTTAAATAAATAAATATTTATGAAATTTTAATTTTTTTCTTATAGTAAAACACATTTTTCTTCTACATTGTACGAAAATGTTTTATTTCTACAAAACAAATGAATATATGTAAAAAAAAAAAATTAGTCTTATAGTAACACACAAGGGCGGAGCTTCATAGGGGCTGGGGTAGGCTGTAGCCCACCCTAGTTTTAAATTTATATATATATATTAAAAAATTACTAGTATAGCCCACCAGGTTTCGAACCTGAGACCTTGCTGTTGAAAGGAGCGACAATTTTCGCTGGACCGATTGGAGTCATTGTTTAATATTTAAACTGTAAATTATATTTATGATATTAAAATCTAATATATAATAAAACCCTAAGCCCTAGATCCCCTTTCACCCACAGATTAAAAGCATACTGCCTTACTGCGCCGCTGCACGCTGCACACCTATTCTTCAACTAAAATTGCCAATTTTTTTGTGGCTACTCGCCGGTGATCCGGCGCTGCCCCTCCGTTAGATTTATCGCCGGAGTTCAATTGGTATGATTTTATTTTCTCTCTTTTATGTTTGATTTTGATTATAATTTTTGGAGGTTTAATTAGTTGTTTTATCACTCTATACCCAATTCATTTGCTTCTTTTTATTGTTGTTGGTTATATTGAGTATAAGTTAATATATTCTAACCATAAAATTGTAAGAAATATATTTATTATTTTTTATATTTTACATAATGTGAAGTAGTGGGATTTGATATAGTGAAGTAGTGAGATTTGATAAAGTGTATGTATTATGTTGAGCATTTTATATGTAAAATAATTTGTAATGCACACATTATATTATATTGTATTGATTTATTAATGTGGTGCCCAAATTAGATTATATTTTAATAATTTATTAATTTTGTGATAGGTAATGGATAAACGAAAAGCAAAGAAAGAAAAATCTATTGAGTCGCTCTTTACCAACTTCAAACGTAAGGAACCTATGACAAGTGATGTAGATCCGCCTCTTAATATCCAACCTCCTCATCGTGCATCACAAAGAATTGAGATTGATCTTGATTCACTTGAACGTGATCCGTTTAAACGCACTCCGATTTGTGAATATTCAGTTAATCAAAGAGATGAAATACGGCGAGCTTACATAAAAATGGGGCCATTTCAACCAATTTTGGATGAATATAAGCCAACATTCGACGGAATTCAAAATCGTCGATTTCAAAAGTCATGGTTTCTTCAATTTCCATGGTTAGAGTACTCACCCACAAATCATGCTGCATATTGCTTTTCATGCTTTCTATTTGATCATTTGAACAATAGTCATTGTGTATTTACTGTTGATGGGTTCAAAAGTTGAAAAAAAGTCAACAATGGGAAGAATTGCTCATTTCTGAAGCATGTGGGTGATATTGATTCACAACATAGTAGTGCAGTAGTTTATATGAACTCTTTGAAGAATGTATCTCAGCATATTGATAAAGTCATCAATAGGGAAAAACCAGAAGAGATAAGGAAGAACCGTTTGCGGGTTATGAGTACAATAAAATGTCTTGAGTATCTTACTTTGCAAGGATGTGCAACAAAAGTCTCTTGATATTTTGAATGCTATGGATCTTGTCTCAACTACTAAAGGTTTACTGAAATTGTTGAGGGATGATGATTTTGATTGTCTTCTAACACAGGTGAAGTCTGAAATCAACATTAGATTCAAAGATGAGACAGTGGAGCTTCTTAGGCTTAGTGTTGCCTTGGATCCCAAAGACAACTTCAGGTTGTTTAATGGGGATCATATTTATGATCTTGCCGACAAATTTTTATCCTGGTGATTTTACTGATCAAGAAATGATCCATTTGAGACTTCAATTGATGCACTACAAATTGGATATTCTTCTCAGTTAAATTTTCAGAATTTGTCAACTATTTCAGAATTGTCCCAGAAGTTAGTCGAGACAAACAAGGCACAGACATATGCTATGATTACGAGATTGATTCACCTTGTTTTGACACTTCTTGTTACCACATCAACAACTGAACGAGCATTTTCAGCTATGACGCATGTCAAGAGTGTTCTTCGAAACAAAATGGAGAGTGATTATCTATCAGATTCCATGGTAGTTTATATTGAGAGAGATTTATTTGAAGACATTGATCATGATTCTATTATCGATGAATTTTATAGGATAAAGAATCGTAGGGCACAACTTATGTAATTTTTTTTAACTTTTTATGTAAAAATTGACTTCTATATTTTGTACTGTATTTATTTTAGACTTTCAGCCCATCCTAAATTTTCGTTCTGCCTCCGCCCTTGGTAACACACATTTTGTCTTATAGTAATATGCATTTGCCCATACATTAATATAAATTGGGAGCGAAAATCCTGAAATTTAAAAAATTTCCAAATCCGATACTATAAAGATCCGCAAATTTTGTTATTTTTAACTCGCAAATTAATATAATTTCTATTTTTAAATCATTATTGCATGTGCAATATCATACTCAAATTCTCCAATAAAGTTAAATATTGAGGGAGAGAGAGGAGGAGAATCACATTATGTTGGATAAACTTAGAATATCAAATGATTTTGATTTTATTGGTTAAAAATATTTGTTTGTAGTTATGTTCGATTTTAATTATTTTAATTTTGCTAATTTAATTTAATTTTATAATCAAAATACTAAATGCTCATTTGCGCTTGGTTGCACAAGAGACTTCTTTGTTTTGAAAACTCAAATAAGAAAATCATTTTGTAAACTTAAATATTAATCCAACTAATTTATTTATTTTAAAGTTCAACCAAATTTTACCAAATTATTGTTAAACGGTGTCACTCTCCTTTTACCAAATTTTGAAGGGGCGGAAAAAAGCACGTTTTGTGTTTTTTATGAATGATGGAAATTTTGCTTTGGACTTGGAGGGTAGGGTTTATTGCTGTGCATTCAATTACATTTCTTGAGAATGAGCTTGCTCGCCATCAGATTGATTAATACAATTGATTTATTGATGATACATGAAATTATAAGACATGGGAGTAGACATTATATTGTGCTGCCATGTTACGTAGGAAGTAAAAAAAAAAAAAAACAGAGGATGCTTCACAGATGCTGGATAATAAAATATGAAAGCATGCAATAATTCACTCTTCATGGGAAGAATACAAAATAATTCCACTAAAATGTTGTCATTCAACCATTTATTCTCCCAATCGACTCCACTAATATATATATATATATCTGTATGTCGTACGAAGTAAAATCTAACCTAAACTGTGTGTTGAGGGACATAATCATGAATATCCCTGTCTGAATACTCTGTGCAATCATGAACTGCTCCCAAAAATATGTGGAGAAAGGCGAACTGGTCTAGTGTAGAATACATAAATATTTGCTCATCAAAGCCATGGAAGTTATCCTCACCGTCCGGTTAGAGCTGTGCAAACAAAATCTCATTCCATGCATCAGGAACACCAGGCAAACACCAGTGCAAGCAATCCTGCACTCCCGGTGTGGCTTTAAGGCTGTAACGGGATATATGCCCCTCGTCTCTCAACTCAGATAAACCCGAAATATCTAGCAGTTTAACCTTAGTTCCACTCACGGCATGTGCGGCAATAGGGTCGCTAGACTCATCTGTAATGACTTCTTTACCCTCAGACAGAGGGGTAGTGTTGTCACATGTACCTCCCGTATTCCAATCCCCGTTGAAGAAATGCCTGGGTGACAGAGAGCGGAAAAAAGCTCTCAGTCCTGGAAACAATGGGAGTTGTGAATCCACCCATCTCACAATACTGTGAATGGTGAGATTTTTCGCACCCGCGACATCAGCAATCCTCCTATTCGTATTAGGAACACCCCCAACATACATTACCCATCTATTGGCATTAATTTTTCCCCTATTCCAGTGGTGGCCTGTGTTTAGGACAAGGATATCGAATTTGTAGAGAAAGCGCCGTAAAAATGCAGGGGGTCGATCTAGGTGCATGGCAAAATCAGAAGTCCCTTTAATAGGCTCCAAATCACAGAGACTAGCTGACCAATAGTAGAGGATGGTGGTGTTGGTACTAGGGAAACGATAGGCCCACCCATCGGGCCTTACAGCCCCACGGGCTTTAACAAGACCATACTCATGCCCCACATCAAGCACATCAGGTCTTTCTTCGCCACCTGTCACCATGCACATCAGAGATTGGAATTGCTGCCGACCAAGTGAATCTCCAATGAGTGCCAAAGTTTTGTCCCTCATTCTGTTGCAAGACGAGCATGAAGAGAGTGTTTTAAGATCATGAATAGAAATAATTTAGGAATTTAAAAGGGATAACATCATTTTTGGTCCCTAAAATTTATAGTTTTCCAGTTTTAGTCCCTCTCCTCCAGTCACTATCAAATTTGGAATGTACTCTTTCACTCCCACATTTGGTCCCAATGTAAGTTGGCCATCCAATGATTGATGAAACCAAGTATTTGGGATCCCAAATGGAGATACCACAAATTTGGTGCCAAATGTAATTAATTATCCTTTGGATCCCAAATAGTTTAATTTGTCAATCGGCAAACGGTCAACTAACAGCAAGACCAAATGTAGGGAGAAAAATATGAGTAAAAGGTGTACTTACAAGACCAAGTGAAATAATAGGTGAAAGAGAGGGACCAAAAACTGGACAGGGTAAGAGATACAGAACAAAAATAATATATTCCAATTTTAAAATTTATTAAACAACCAAAGAAAAGGAGGCTGGAAGTGCAACAAGAACATGAACACCAAAAATTTGTGTAACTTGAGGACTAGTTCCATCTCCAAACCAACCAAGACTTTTAACTTAATTGACTTGGCGATGGAGATGAAACAACAAAAAGAGCAATATCTCCTCTGCAGTTTCAAGTTTAAGAAAACAAATAAAGATTTTTTTTTTCACAGATATTCAGATGCACCTCTGCAGGAACTTATGACCCTTGAATTCCTCCATTTTACAATCTTTGGGTTGCCATCGTAGCTTTTCATATTCAAAATCCTTGCGCTGTGTAAGGCGACAAGCCCACATTGGTGACAACCATTGTTTACAACCAAAGCCAGAATATAAAGGCCGGTTATTGTCAACGACCCATTTACCTCTGGCATAATTGCAATCTGAAATACATAAAAAGTGTTAGCCAATATAGCAGACGCTTTTGGGTAGATCATGTGAAAGGCCTATGTATGTAGAATCAGGTTGTTAAGGAAATGAGGACAGGGGGATATATGGAAATCCAAATCACAGGTAACACAAGAAACAATATATTTTAGAACTTCTTACTTTTAACTTAGGGGGCGCTTGTTTCAAATTCTTCAATGGTAATGGGAATTAAATTTTATTTTCCTTCTTTACCCTTACATATGTTGAATAAGAGTTTGTGTTCATGGTTGTTACATCATTAGTATTGTGCTCCAATTTTGGAATAAGTTGACAAAAAAAAAAGTTGTTAAATGTGGTATGGGGAATTGATTGAGGAGGATGATTATAGGATGAGATGAGGGTAATGATTACCTTATTTAGGAGGAAAATCAATGTTGTGTACCTCATTTGTTCTTATTATCTACTATAATTACTATACATTTATCCTCACTCCCAATACCATTGAAGAATTTCATACCAAGCGCCCCCTTAGTGTCTCATTTATTATATAATTTTCCTCTTTTATTTTTGAATATCTGGAACATAATCAGAAGTTATTCTATTCCAATGATTATTCACTTCGTAGTGAATGCATTATAAACATCCTGAAGGAAATATAACCTGTTTTTTGAGTAGCAGCTGATAAATTTCCTGTGCGTTCTCCTTTGCCAAAGGACCCAACAGTTGATGAGTTTTTTGGCACAATCTCTTCTTTTTCTGATTTATCTTTTTCTCCAGAGAGTTCTTCGGATTCCATTCCTTGCAGAACAGTTGGAAGAGTTTCTGCACAGACATAAGTTATTGAGAAAGGAAGACCAAAGCATAAGATCTGTTTAAGAAATAGACAAGCTTGAGGAACATATTTGTCTTGGAATATTACCTTTTTCTTCAGTAGTAGCAGCTGATGAGTTTCCTTTATGCTCTATTACTTCCGATGACTCTACGATGGAAGACTTTTCAGGCACAAGTCCTGCGTGTATTGATTTATTGTTTCCTTTCGAGAGTTCTTCTGATCCCCGTCTTTCTATATTACTAGTAGGATTTTCTGCACATAGAAGTTATATAAGAAACTAAAAGTGCAAAGAGAGAGACTTTTTAAAAAATTGGAATGAGTAGGACTTCATTAACTTTAAAACACACAAATCCTTAAGGGTATGTTTGATTAGAGATTTAAAATCCGGATTTGGAATTTCGAAATCTAATATTGTTCTGTTTTGGAATTTTGTAATCAGTTTTTAAAAATCCAATATCAAGTCTTGCAAATACATATTAACCCTACAATACTTTTTTTTTCCTCATCACACTCTCTTCAATGACTTATTAATGCAAATATGAATATTTGATTCTCACTCATCTCCTATTTATTACTTTTAACATTTTTTCTCACTTTTACAACTTCAAATAGGACACAACATTAATTAACAATTATCAAATCATTATAAAGTTAAATCCTACCATTTAAATCTCTAAACAAACACACACCATTATCAAGACTTGAAAACCCCTAGATTTTAAAATCCAGATCTCAAAATCCTCCAAATCCCAAATTAAAAATACCCTTAAAGGTTCAAAAGGATAATTAGAGCTCCAAAACAATAATTTAAAAACATCTCGACAAGGTAAAGAAAATGCTGATTAGAATAATAACTGACTGTGTAACAGATTGTGGTCAAGAGACTACGAATTCTGAGTCACTCAGGAAAAATGAGCTAACAAGAACAATTCATTCTCTATTAAAGAAAATGGGAGAAGATAGATTACAACTATGTAAAGAAGTAGATCTGACCTAAGGTTGAATTTCTAAAAAGAAAAATAAATGTTGGTTACATATTTATGTGACTTGGGGCAACTAATATATATTGTTCCATGTTTAATGATGCCTATCACTATAATGATCACAATGAAAGATAATATCAGACCTTCCGTGTTGGTAGGTTTCACAGTTTCAGTAGTTTCACTCTCAACTGCAGATTCTACCCTTGAAGAGCTGAGAGATTCAACTTCTTTCGTCTTTGATTCTGCTGAAATATTGGTATCCTCTGCAATCTCTCCTGGACCCGAGTCATCTGTAACACTCAAGAGGGACTTAGAGAACTAAATCGCTGATGCAATTTACAAGGCTTCATTTATGATAAAATTGTCACAGTGCCAATATCACTAAATATAAAAAAACATGTTAAGATTTTCATTTACAGTCTTAATATTAGCTAAGTAAGACCACAAGTCTAGAAGCAGCACCAAATCACTCATAAAACTTGAGCATTAATTCACATCATTTCAAAGCAGACTACTTTGATGAGAGAACAAATATTTGCAAATGTTTTCGGTAGTCACACTGCACCTCTGGCACATACTGAACATTGCAAAATATTGAATCAGGGACCCAGAGCAGACAAACAAATTGAAGGATTCCAGAATGTTTAGCAATTAGCATACAAACACTGCTGATAGAAAGCAAATTACAAATATAATTTTCTCTCTCCAGAACTATATTTTTTTTAGGCAATTCATATTCACGTAAAATCCACATTTCTTCTTTTTTGTTCCTAAAATCTTTGAGGTTCCACTCCTCATTTCTCGTCGGACCATTGACGCAGAAGGGGGGGGGGGGGGGGGAAGTTAGTGTTAAATGTAGTTCAATCAAAACAGAAGAAGTTAATTACTATTTTTCCAAATTTTATTCTACTGACTGTAGAATTATTTGTAACTGGCATGATAGTTCATGAACTGATCTTCTGGGTCTGGAATGAATTACCACTTAGCTAAACACAACAGGTAGTTTTCATATTCTATACTGGCTAATTGAATATTAAACAAATTTACTGTGCAATATACATTCAAGTATATTTAAACATTAAACAGGTCATTTTTATACTCTATACTGGCTGATTGAACAGCACAAAACATAAAAAAAAAAAAGGCATGTGAAATCAGATTAAGATCATTGATAGAAGCAAACCTAGATCCAGTTGGAGGACGCGGCTCTGATTTGGGATAAGGGAGGTGAGAAATGTGGTCTTTGTCCATGTCAATGCAAGCACAGTTACACAAACTAATGCGATGAGGATGAGGGAGACCTGAGAGACCTTTAGTCCTTGAATGCCTCCTTTCATCCTTATTAACTCTAAGTAAACTGATTCTGACTCATCCGATCATGAAGATTGCATCTTTACCTGAACGATATCTGTTAACCATAGGAAACATCACATATCTTTTACATGACTCAACATTGAAGTTCCAGTAACAACTGAACTATGAGATTTCAAAATTCAGCAAGTTAAAATAAGCAACAGAGTTATTGGTCAGATATGAAATGCAAGAGCAATGGGATAAGTTACTCTGAATAAAAAAAAATTCATAAAGATTCACAACAAATAAATGAGAGGAAAAAATATGCTGTGGCTGTGCGGTGCCAATGATAGAAAAAAGGCATGCTGTCACAATGCAAAGCACAATAACTCAAAACCGATGATGAGAAATTTTAGAGAACGAGATTGAGGCACTAAATGACATAATTGATACTTCAGCTTTGCTCAATGACGATTGATAGATCAATTTCTTCGAACGTAGCTCAATCTCAGTTTACCTTCGTAATCTTCCTCTGATATCATAATCGAACTTGAATAAGAATTTCATGATGACAACTAAAATCGATCTCAGCATTACAGTAATTGAAACAAAAAAATGTTTCCGTTCCTGATTCCAATTCTCTACACTAATTCATCCAAACTTCTAATTTTCAGAATCATGAACTGAAATTCAAATAATTCTGAAGATGACAGAGTGAAAAAACCAACATTAATTCAAAAGGCCGGTAAAATATACAGCGGAAAGAAAACCAATATGACGACATACAGATGGCTAGATTTGAATCAAAGAAAAAAAGGCAAATTATGCATACTGAACCACCGAACACTCAAACAGCATCGTTAACGAGATTTACCAGGAATTGGAATCTCCACAGGTCCTGGATCTCTCAGCAAACACACGAAATCTTGCCGAAATTCGTGCATAAAAAATATCGCGTAAACTCAATTTTTCAGAAAATAGAATGCGCGAACAATTATGTGTTTTCACCTAAAACACACACAGAGGACGAGAGAAAGAGAGAAGGCAAGTTCGACAATACAGCTGGAGAGGGGTCGGTGCACCGTGTACGGCGGGGATGACGGTAACAGCGAAGGACGAAATCACAGGAAAAGAGGATTTAAATAAATGTGATGTGCAGGTGTCGTCGTACGTATGAATAAAGGATTTCTCAATTATTATTTCCTTTATAATGAGTTTAATAAAAATATAATGGTAAAGTTAAACTGATCGTTCTAAAATAGAACGCACATAAATTCATGCTTGTTTGATGAGTGTGGAATTTTTGTTAAGAGTTTATATCACTCATTCGTGTAGTAATAAATTTAAAAGGAAAAACATCAACATAAGTACGTACTAAAACTAACCAAGTGGACTAGTTCATCTGGCAACCGGGATCCTCACTTGAGTGAGTGGTCTGGGTTCGATTCCCTTTGGGAACGAATTAAGGGAGATATAAGGTTGACTTGGAGTGTTTGGGAGACTTGACAAACTAACTTGTAACTACTAACAACTAACATTTACCGCAAAAAGGTAAAGAAACAAGCAAGTTTGATAAATTTTCGTGATTTATTAAATCAATCCAAATGGTGCAAATGATATACCATGTGAAAGAACTTGAAGAGATAGTCGCAACGCAAAAATAATCGAGTCAATCGGAGTTCTAAAGCTCAAGATATGATGAAAACAAGTTTGCCCAAGCATAGCCCGTTCTTTGCTTGAGCTCACTTGTACTGTTGGTCGAGCGGATCAGCTCTGTAAGGGCTGGAGCCCAAGCTCGACCACAAGAGGACCCACGCTCGAGCAAGGCTATTATGGTGCGGATTTTGACTAATTTGAGGGGCGAAATCATCTTTTTGCGCGTTTAATGAAGGGCAAATGAGTCTTAGCATTGGGAGCACTATGTATACCTCATGGATCATATTTTCAAGCATCTAGACTTCATTTTTCTTAGTTCATAGTTTAGAGAGAGATTAGAAGTAGTTACCATTTGAGTTAGGAGTTAATTTTCATTCTTCTTTCTTTGATTACTTTTGATCCAGCCGATAGATCGTTAATCTGTTCGTTGTATTAGATTCCTCATCAAATTCTCTACATTTGTACAGTAGCATTTAGCATTTGGAGTTCCGGATTGAAAGATAGCCATATGAGGTATTTTGGTTGTTATCTATTTCTTCAACAATTGGTAAGTATCTTTGTAATTCTTTCATATTAGTATTAATCATGAATGTTCTTAGCTTAATTGATGTAGTTAGTTGCCAATTAGCCATGGGCTAATCTTTTTGTTGCATTGGTGTATGGATTCTATGGTGTAGTTTAATAGTTTGTTGATCCTATGCATGAATGAGTGATCTTGATGGATTAATTCTCTAATTTGGTGATTAATTGAACTTTTGGTATAAGCATTTGGATGTTTTGAGCCTATGTGAGTTAGCAACATATGAGAATTGAGTTAATTCATAGAAATTCATGATTGATATTTGTGCATACCAAGTGTTTGTGTTATTGCTTTTATGTCAATGAGAATTGCTTAGGAGCTAAGAACTTCTCAATTAGAGTATTAAGTGTTGTAGAGAGATCTAAGCACTTGATAGAGTCTCTTGACTTGATTAATACATTAAGTGATCTTATGCATGCTAGGATTGATAAGTTGTTAGATGAACCATAGTTGAAATACGCCAATGCACACAACCCAAACATTCGCTCAACTTACGAAAGGTGATAGTTAAAATTTACTCTTCTTTGTTGAAAAGTAGATAGAAACCAATATCATCTCTTGTTTTCATTAGTTAATCACCTTTGTAAACAATCAATACTTGCTTAATCAAACCTTGTTTCCCTGAGTTCGATTTTATTACTTGGTCAACTTGTCTAAGCAACAACGTCCACGTACACTTGCGAGATTGCACACTTATTAGGCAAACAAGTTTTTAGCGTCGTTGCCCGGAAAACGATTTCTTGTTAAGCTTGGTTTGATGTTTACATTTTTTTTTCTTTGTTTCTTTTATTTGTTCTTAATTATTCTTGGTGAGTGTTGATACTTTCTAATCTTTGTAGGAGTGAACTTAATTGGAGATGGACAGATATAACCAATACTTGTATCCTCCACAATACATATATCCTCCTCAATCATACACATATCAACCTCAACCATATTCACCATCCCCATATCAACAACCTCCACAAGAAGGTCCTTATCCTCCTAAATCATATTCATATCAAGATCCCTACTCTCATCATTACCCTTATCATGATACATGGTCCTACATTCCATCTCCTCTTATGCTCTCTTATCAAGAAGAAACTTCTCCGAGCTATGTGGAGGAGACTCTAGCTCACATTGTCAAGTAAATAGAAGAGATGAGAATGGAGGATGAGATGAAGCATGAGGAGACTAATTGCAAGTTCGATGAAGTTTGCAAATCTTCATTGTAATAAAATCAAGAGCTTGGAGTTCTAAATGGGACAATTGGCCAATCATTTAGCCAACAAGCTATCAAGGAGAAGATTGAAGAAGAAGATAAAGGGGGACAAGAAGAAGTGAAAAAAGAGGAGAGTGAAGAGGATGAAGATGAAGATGGTGATGATTATGAGGAGTTCAAAGCTCTTTATGATTACTTTGATTTTGATATGAATCCTCTTTATAATGATAATGAGTATGTTACTTCTCTTGTATGCATTGATAGGAATCAAGAAGAAGAAGTGAAAAGAGAGGAGAGTGAAAAGGAAGAGGATGAAGATGAAGATGAAGATGAAGATGAAGAGGATGATGATTATGAGGAGATCAAAGCTCCTTATGTTCAAGAAATTTCCAATCTTAATATTTTTAATAATCCTCTTTATGATTACATTGATTATGATATTAATCCTCTTAATGATGATATTGAGTATGATACTTCTCTTGTTGAAATTGATAGAAATCAAGGAGAATGAGAGGAAAAAGAACAAGAGGAGGAAAAGGACAAAGAGGACTCAAGAGATGGAATTAAAGATGAAGATTCTACTATCAAAGAAGAGGTAAAGGAATGTCCACTCGTGGACATGAGCAATATTGAAGATGGACATCAAGATGAAGTGGAATATGAGCTTAAAATGGAAATGAGCATTTCTAAACCCTTAAACTCTTCCATTTGTTCTTCAATTGATAATGTTGTTTATTGTGAGTTCATTATATCTCTTGATATAATTGACCATAAAATAGAATTGCGAATTCTCTTGGGTATTTTTTATAGTAGGAAAAGGGGTGGATAGGAATGATGAGAAAAGAAGAGAAAAATGGATGTGCCTACAAGTTTAAATGGGAAAGGAAAGTTGGGGTATGGGGTAGAAATCCTACTGGCTTCCTTAATCATGAAGCTATGAGATTAGAATATGATGGCAAGGATGAAGAATATCCTTGGCCATTCCGATAACCTTTAACTCTTCGTCCGGCTTGGAGACGTTACACTTAGCGCTAGATGAGAGGCAACCCATCCTAAAAAAGTTTCTTGCTTATTTATTTTGATTTGTAGTGCATATAGTTTTGATTGATTTTGTTTGCTTTTTGTAGGAATTGGAAGTTAAGGGATGTGTTTTGTATTTCATGACCACTTATATGAGGTAGTGTGTTCTCTTACCTTGGTTGGTGCACTTGATTTAACATAGTTTGGGGGAGTTGTATCTTGGAATACGGTTATTTCTTGGTTGAGATGAGTTTGAATATGCATTAGTTGATTCATTAATTCATTGCAAATCCATTTTCATCACTTTTTGCCAAACTTTTAGGATCTTCAATCCGAAAAAGTTTGGGGGGTGTGTTCGTTCTTCAAATTTTTTATTTGCAATGACATTTGATGTGAATTATGAGCTTTAGAAAGATGTGTTGGGGAAAATTTCCTCCCATTCGGCCGAGAAGAAATTTTTTCGTGTGATTGTCAATTCACTCTTCCATTCAAAATTCGACTCAAGGTATGACTTTATACTCTCATATCCTTTGGTTTGTAATTTTGAGATTCTTGTGGTATTTTGCTATTTCGATGGATGATTTATTTGTTATGTTGATTTATGATTCAATTTTTGACTATATCTTGAGATGATGTTAATTTGATGATTTGTGTGATTGTTAGCATGAGCTTGTTTGCTTTTTGATTGCAAATTCCATTTTGAACACTAGTTTGCCAAACTTTTAATTGCATAGCAATAAAAAGTTTGGGGGGTATTATCATTTTTCAAAATTCTATTTGCATCAACTTTTACAATGTTTGTATTGCTCGATCATGCTTAATCTTTGGATTGATGGAGTTTAGTTGCTTACTTTTGTGAGCTTATAATGTGTTCTTGCTTGTTTTGATGGCATATGATAATTGTTTGATGAATGTGTTCTTAGTGTTGTGATGATGTAGTGTGATTCTATCCATGATCATGTGTTTGATTAATCAAGCTTAGTGAGGATTCTTTGATGCTTGATGTTAAGTTTGTTGGAAAAAGATGTTTTAATGTCAACTGGATAATACAACTGTAAAATAAAAACAAAAGGGAATACAGCGGGGGAAGAAATTACACAAAAAATGAAAGATTACAAATAATTAAAGCAAATGCCGAGTCGAGAGAACTCTTCCCGCAAAGCGAATATTCCCCGGTGGTGCTCTTCCGTTGGAATAGCGCTTCCAAAGGTAAAACGATGTTACGCCTTCAAGTGTGCAGCACCGCAGGACTTGAAGTTCCGGCGAACAGAAGGACGTTAGGACTAGACTGCATCTAGAAGCTATATGCAGAGTTTTTGGACAGAGAGAGATCGGTGTGTAGTGTGTGTTCCTGAATGAAATGAGGACACCTATTTATAGGTGAACCACCACTTGTAACGGGGGAAAAAACGTGTCAGCATTGATGCTGACGGACGGTTTTTTCAGGAAGGTCAGCAATGGGGAATTAATTTGCAATCAATCCGGTTGACCTGTCATAAAAGGAATTCTTGCACGTTTTATGCTGATACGAGTCAGAGCTGAGTCAGCTTAGGTTCAACGAACCTAGCCATTGCTGAATCATCTAGATGTCAGCTCTGTACTCTTAAGAAGTCAACTTTCGGTATGGGCTCTTGACCCATTACCGAATTAACTAGGCTGAACCACAAAACTTATGTGTTCAAAAATATTAGATGGACACCAGGTTCAAGACCCAAGTACACCCAAAGTCCAATTGCCAAGATCCAAGTCCAAGTCCAAGTCCATGGCCACGGGCACGGGCTCGGGCTCAGCTCGCGCGCACGCGCTTGTGGCCATTTTGATTACCAATCAACCAACTATAGTTTGATTAGCTTCGTTGACTTCTTACTAATATTATGTATATTAGTCTTCTCGTTTTCCAATGTGGGATGAGAATTAATTACATAATTAATTCTCTCCCTAATTCAAAGTTTTAAACTTTGATTTGTTGACTCAATTTCTCACTCACCATTTATTGGTTTTGTGAGTATTAATACACTAAATTTATCTACTCCAACAGTAGTGTTGATGGGCGAGCTACTCGAGGCGGATTAGGGGATCAAGAGACCCAACCCCTTGGAGGTCGCCCATGAGCTCGCCAGAGTGCAGAGCACACCTCAGGCATTCAAGGCGCCAACCTCCGGGACACCATCTGTTATGCAACGCCAAGGGCACCAGGGCGTCAGAGCTGGCCCAAGTGCTCACCTAGGAGCTCGACCACGAGCTCGCCTGTCAGTCGATAGGGCCCCGATGGTGTGCTATTTTTCCCTCCGTCCGGTTTATCCACAAGGGTGGTTTACGGCGAGGTTTTTACTGAGGCCCATCTAGTCTAAGGCATTATAGTAGGATGAGGCACGATGTAGGTAGCAGTGTAAGGGACCAGGACGAAAGTTACGGACCTTTGCCAACACCGGAAGCCAAATAGGCTCGTAAGGTGTCGTCTCACACCCGCATACCTATAAATAAGACCCCTCTTGTAACTACTACACAATTCTCACATTCCACACAATTAATACAATCCCTACTGCAATATTTCTCTCTCTAAACTCTCTCCCTCCCCAAGAACATAAAATCACAAGATTATTGTTTGGTAGAATTAATCCGTTATAAAGCCACATAAACGAACACGATTAAGAAATTCTATCAACAATTTGGCGCTAGAAGGAGGGTCGAGTCTGAAAAATTAAAAATTTTCAAGAACAAAAAATTAGGGTTTGTTGAAGATTTGAAGATTTGAAGGTGTTCTTGGTAAAACTCAAGAGCACTTGAAGATACACATACACATATTCATTCCTTCAAGCAAAAACCCAGATTTCCGGGTAGAAATCCAGATTTTTAGATTTACAAATTTTGTCTGGAAAAAGTTTTCAAACGCGCGCGTGTACACTAATAAACCGAACCCCGGATAATTCGTCACACACGAGGCCAGACGAAAGCTTGCGCAGCTCCACCCAAGCTGGACGACCTCCATCCCGGTGACCTCACTCCACCTCGGATGACCTGCAGTGAGCTACCCCCTCCGAAATCCGAAAATGGCTAACACTCGAGCCGCAAAAGGACAGACCTCCGCAGCTGCGGGAAAGTCCAAAGGAGGTGACCAAAACCAAGCCGAGGTGGAGACCTCACGCCAGGTGGTGGAGACCTCACAACCACCTCCCCAGAAGAGCACCGCAGCTCCGCGACCTCTGCGAGTTGTGATGACCCAAGAAGACTTGGCCCCCGCCCTGAGGGACCTGGCCAGCGACCCCGACGAGCTCCAACGCACCATCGCGACCTTGCAAAGGTTGCAACAGAGGCAGCAGGACGAGCTCGCCTTGGTACCCAGGCGAGCTCCAGCTGCCGAAGCCCGGGAGCAGACCAGGCCCACCCAGGGCACCCAGACCCTGGGAGACTACAGCATACTCCCCGCGCAAGATGCGAGCTCGGCACAAGCTCGCCAGCGCAGGGAGAGGACCGGCAAGGCCAAGATGGTGGGGGAGGATCCCGCTCCTTACACCGGAAGGGAGTCGGCCTGCACCGGGGCATCTGGCACCCACCAATCACAGAGGAGGGAAGTCCTCCAAGGCCGCCTGGGCCCAAGATACGGGGAAAATGAGCAGACGGCAGCCCCAGCTGCGTCCCACGGGGACTCCGACCAGCAGCCACGCAGATCCGCCCACGAAAGGTTGAGAAGGCCCGTCACTGAGAGGTCACCCCAGAGTGAGGCACCTCGGGGGTGTGCGTCGGCGAGGCGCACAACCTTTGAGCAGCCTCCACCGGAGGTGTCCCGCGATGACGAGTTGACCTCATTGAAAAAGGGCCGTCAAAATGCTACAAGCACAAGTAGCAGCCAAGTCTGGCGGACCTGACGCCACGACTCTCCCCACCTCTCCATTAGCACCTGCCATCCTTCGCGCGCCGGTCCAGAAGAAAATCCAGTTCCCAGTGATGTCCGCATACGAGGGCAAATCTGACCCGAAAGTCCACTTGGCCAAGTACACGGACTTCATGATTTCGGTCGGTGCCACCGACTCCACCCAGTGCCGGAATTTCCCACTAACCCTAGGGGACCGAGCTCACCGATGGTTCTCCTCACTCGCCCCGGGGCCAATCTGCTCATTTGGCCAACTCTCGCGGGAGTTCCTGGCCCACTTCTCTGGGTTCGGATCCTACCTTACCCAGAAGCACTGACTCGCCAACATCCATCAAGGCGAGAACGAGACCGACCAGCAGTACCTGGAAAGGTTCGACAAAATCCTGCTAGAAGGCGAGTCGGTGAGCGAGGAAACTAAGGTCGTCGCAGCGATGGCCGGACTCAAGTGGGGCACCGAACTCTGGAAGGAGATGCACCTCGCATGTCCCAACACTTACACCGAATTCCGTCATAAGGCGGGGGTGTTCGCGGCCATGCAGGAAGCACTGCTCAAAGAAGTTGGTGCCCACGAAGAAAGGAAACCCTACGGGAAGAAGTCCGGGGGCACCTACAAAGCCCCCCGGAACTTAAAGGCCTTTGGCGAGGGAGATGAGCTCAAAGAAAAGCTCAATTAGGTCCTCACTGTCTCTGTTGACCACATCTTCACTGACGTCAAAGGCAAGGCCATGCTGGAGGAGCCAAGGCGGATCCGCCAGGACCACACGAAGCTCAACCCTAATAAATTCTGTGCCTACCATCAGGCCATCGGCCACTTCACCAGCGAATGATGAGATCTCCTCAAACAACTCTGGAAATTTTACGAGGATGGGAAGCTGGCCGAGTTCGTGAAGAAGGCCCCAGCTAAGAGGCCAAGGTTCGAGAGGAGGGCTACCTCCGATGATGAGGAAGAGGAAGCGGACCAACCTGGGAACTCCTAGTCCTCGAGGAGGAAATCGGAGCTGCCAGAGGTCTCCAGGACGGGGGGATCTCCATATCCAAGAGAAAGAGGAAGGCCGAAATTCGGGCCATAAACCAAGTCCAGGAAGGCAGCTCCGGCCCTAGGTCCGTCTCATAGCTTACTGATGAGCTAACATTTTCTTCGGCGGACCTGGAGGGGGTACTGATGCCCCACAACGACTCGTTGGTGATAACCGCCAACATCATGAACGTTCGAGTTCACAGGCTACTTGTGGACACCGGCGCATTCACCAATATTCTCTTCAAATCCACCTTGGATGCCTTAGGTGATTTTGAGTTGTATCTGAAACCTAGCAATGCTAGGATAGTGGGGTTCGGAGAAGCTGTAACCGTCCCCCTAGGTAGTGTTAGGTTGAGCGTCCAGCTTGTATCGGCTGAGGATCCCGAAAGGAGACTGACTAGGCTCATAAATTTCCTAGTTGTCGACCAGCAGCCTTCCTACAACGGGTTCCTTGGCCGCCCGTTTATTAATGAATTCAAAGTGGCGTGTTCGACCTACTACTACGGCTTAAAATTTCCAACTCCAAAAGGTGCCGGAACTATAAAAGGTGACCAGAAAAAGGCCCGAGAGTGTTTACTCCAAATGAAAGATGGTCAGGTAAAAAAAGCGATGACACGAGTCCAAGTCCTTGAGGAGGACGTACAGATTCCTACAGACGAGCCAAACATCCTAGATGTCATCTCGGTCGAAACTGAGATGATGGAGGTAGGCGATTTATCAGAAATCGACCAAGGCACTGGACCTGTGCAAGACACACAACCGACACCAATGGAGGCCTTGGAAGAAACCCAAGTGTTGAGACCTGCGCAGGGGTCGGTACCTGCGCAGGAACAACAACCTACTCCCATGGAGGTGGTTGATGGAGCCCAAGATGAGGGACCTACGGGAGGTCAAGAACCAACACCAATGGACGTTGACCCGACTCCCCAAGTCACCGCACCATCCCAAGTTAACAAACCACTGGAGGTCCTCACAGTTGATGAACCGGCCCAAGCTGAAAGCCAACCCGATAACCTCGAACCGCGCATAGGTCACGAGCCTGCGCAGATGTCACAAGGGGAGTGGGACGAGTTCATCAGCGACCCGAGGTGGAAAAGTCAAAAGAGAAAGGCCACCCCCATGGAAGAATTGACGGCACTCCCAGTGGACCCGGAAAGGGACTTAGAACTTTTCATCGGTTTTGAGTTACCTGAACCATACCGGTCGAGGATGGAGCTGTTCTTAATGACCAATCTGGACGTGTTTGCCTGGTCCCACGAAGATATGATGGGGATCCCGTTGGAACATGCTTGCCACAGACTTAACATAGACCCAACGAGGAGACCCATACGCCAAAAGCGGAGGAAGTATGGGCCAGACAAGTACGCAGCTCTAACTGTTGAGGTGGAGAAGTTGTTAGACAACAAGCTCATCAAGGAAGCATTGTGTCCGCAATGGGTCGCGAACCCCGTCCTGGTGAAGAAACACAATGGGACGTGGAGACTCTGCATTGACTTCACGGATCTGAACAAAGCATGTCCGAAAGACAACTTCCCGCTGCCTCACATCGACCAGCTGGTGGATAGCACTGCAGGCCATGAGATGATGACATTTATGGATGCTTTTGCGGGCTATCACCAGATAGCTCTACACCCAGATGACCAGGAACATACGGCGTTCTACACCAACAAGAACATGTATTGCTGGGAAAGGATGCCGTTCAGACTCATCAACGCCGGAGCCACCTACCAAAGATTGGTGAACAAAATGTTTGACCAACATATTGGCGAATCCATAGAGGTGTACGTAGATGACATAGTTGTCAAGAGTCTGAGAAAGGAGGACCACCTCGACCACCTAAAGCAGACTTTCGACATATTACGCCACTACAACATGAAGTTAAACCCCAAGAAGACCAGCTTCGGCGTACACTCCAGAAAGTTCCTGGGGCACCTAGTTAGTCAACGTCGGATTGAGGTCAACCCAACACAGGTCCAATGTATAATCGAGATGGGTATACCCGATTCCGTCCAGAAAATTCAAAGGCTGACTGGGTGCATGGCTGCCCTGAACAGATTCATCTCCAGGTCTGGCGACCTAAATCATCCATTCTTCGAGGCAATTAAGGCAAACACACGGAGATACAAAGAGGCGGCCAAAGCCAACAAGCTCCACCTCAAAAACCACTTCGTCTGGACAAGTGAATGCCAACGGGCCTTCGAAGATATCAAAACATACCTGGCAGATACGCAGGTCCTGTCAAAGCCGATACCTGGGGAGAAGCTGTATCTATACCTAGCCGCATCGGAGGTGGCCATCAGCCCCGTCCTGGTCCGAGAAGAGGCGAAAACACACCTACCAGTGTACTACGTAAGTCAAGTCCTACACGAAGCTGAGTTGCGGTACACCCCAACAGAGAAGCTGGCTTATGCACTGGTGATGAGTGTTAGGAAATTGAGCCTACTTCTTTGACCACCCGGTAGAGGTGCTGACAACGTTCCCGCTACGTCAAATATTACAGCGCCCAGACACCGCTGGACGCCTGTTGAAATGGTCACTAGAGATCAGCCAATACGGTATAACCTACGCACCCCGAACAGGGATCAAGGGACAAGCACTTGCCGACTTCATCGTCGAGCTAACTTTTCCACAAGATCCGACGAGGGGGTGTATAGCTCCGTGGCATCTCTACGTGGACGGATCATCAACCAGCGTAGCAGCATGCGCCGACGTGGTCCTGATCAGCCCAGACAGACAAGTCTTCACCTCCACAATTCGGTTCGACTTTCGAGCAACCAACAACGAGGCGGAGTATGAAGCATTGATAGCAGGACTTAGGCTATCATTAGCTGTGGGGGTAACCAATCTTCAAGTTTTCGGAGATTCCCAGCTAATAATATCCCAAGTCCGGGGGGAGTATGAGGCAAAAGACCAGCAGATGATGACCTACCTGAAGATAGCCGCGCATCTGATCTCGATGTTTACGTAGGTTTACATCAATCAGATACCGCGGCTAGAAAACACACAAGCAGATGCTCTAGCCCGGCTAGCTACTAGCAATGGTGAGGCCGATTTCACGGAGGTTGTGATCACCACACTGAAAAACCCCTCGACGTCCGATTACAGGATAAATCAAACCTCGAGCGGGGGGCAGGAGGATAGCGAAGATGGTGAAGATTGGTGCACTCCAATCCAAAGATACTTGACAGACGGAACAACCCCCGTGGACACCTGGGAAGTTAGCCGGCTAGTTAAGCAAGCCGCCAGATATACGCTGCTGGATGACCAACTCTACAAACGTGGATTCTCTCTACCCCTACTCAAGTGCCTAACTAAGAAGCAGGGGTCCGAAGTGTTAGAAGAAATTCACGAAGGGATTTGTGGGAGTCACGCCGGGGGGCAAGCATTGGCATACAAGACGATCAGGTAGGGCTACTACTGGCCCACTCTTCGCAAAGATGCCATCAGCTTTGCTCGAAGGTGCCGAAAGTGCCAACTTTTTGCACCTAACATCCACTCCCCAACCAACCAACTGAAATCGGTTTTCAGCCCATGGCCTTTCGCGAAATGGGGAATCGACTTGATCGGCCCATTTCCACCTGGTAGAGGCGGTGTAAAGTTTGTTGTTGTAGCAGTAGACTACTACACTAAGTGGGCTGAGGCTGAAGCTCTCACAACTATAACCCAGGAAAGGATGATTGGCTTCGTTTGGAAAAACCTGGTCTGTAGGTTCGGACTTCCGCAGTCGATCATCACAGACAATGGAAGGCAATTCAACGGTCAAAAGCTGAGAGACTTCTGCAGTTCATGGAACATCAAGAAGCACTACTCAACTCCATATCATCCCCAGTCGAACGGCCAGGTCGAGGCGGTGAACAAGATTCTGAAACACATATTGAAGCTCCACCTCGAAGAAAAGAAAGGGAGCTGGGCAGATGAACTCCCGTAGGTCCTATGGTCTTATAGAACTTCCTATAGGGCCAGCACCGGGGAGACCTCGTTTGCCCTAGCCTTCGGGACTGAAGCCGTAGTCCCGGTTGAAGTCCAGAACAAGACTTGGAAGGTGGTGGGGTATGATGAAGAAAAAAACGACGAAACCTTGGCAGTGGAGAAAAATCTGATCGAAGAGACCAGAGCTTCGTCAGAAATGAAGAACACCACCTACAAGCGTAGAGCAGAAAAGTATTACAACTCTCAGGTCTGAGACCGAAAGTTCAAGGTCGGGGACCTGGTATTGAAAAAGAAGTTAATGGCCCCACCAGGTGTATTCAGTTCAAACTGGGAAGGACCGTTCCAGGTCACCGCAGCTTGGCCCAACGGCACTTATGACCTTAAAGACGCAGAAGGCAATGCCTCGTCATACACCTGGAGTGCGGCCCACCTGAAAAAGTTCTACCAATAGACTAGGATCCTGTAATAGACTAGTCGAGGGTTTGCATCACAAATGTCGATGGCAACCGATGTAAATTACGTTGCTATGAAAAGTCAGAAAATTTACAAAGTCAGAGAAATTCAGAAAAATTCTCAAGTGTTTGGACCTGTGCAGCTCTCCAACCAGGCGAGCTGCACCAGGTCGCCCACTGCTCCAGGGAGCTCGCCAAACCCAGTTCGCCCATGTACTCGAAAATCCGCAATGCGCAAGGACCAAGGTCCCAAGCGTTGTAATTAAATAGCTCGAAGGCAAAGGCCAAAGTGCTCAAGGTCGCGAAGGTACCCTTCTCAAAGGGTTGCTAAGCACCTACTGCCATAAGTTAGAAAAATTCGCGAAAAAGAAGAAAAAACGTTTAAGGCAAGGTTCATGAAACCCAATGGCCCAACGGGAATCAATCGAAGTGCAGTTCGCCACCCTAAGTGGTCTAAGACAAACGATTCGCGGCCGTAAGTGGCATAAGACAAAGAATACGCACTCTCAAAATAGAGGTACAATTCGTAGTCGTAAGTGACGTAAAATGAACGATTCGCTTCTCAAAGTAGAATAAGACGAACAATTATGTACCAGAAAAATAAACAAGAACGAGCTATTTTAAAAGTTATAACGTAAAAGCGCAAATACGTAAGTGAAAAGAGTTGGACAAAAAATGCTCGACTTATATTCAAATGACACTTAAGGAATTTTCAAGTAAAAAATATACTTGAAAATATCCTAAGTATGGGTAGCAGTGCTGGCCACAAAGGCCGACCAGCTGGCCATCTTTGAACTATAAAAAGCTCCTTCTGGGAGAGCTGCACGTGCCCGGCGAGCTAAATCTACTTAAACAAAAAAGTAAAAGCTACAAAAATGGAGCTCCTTCTAGGCGAGCTCCACAACCCGGCGACCTACTAAAACTGAACTACGAAAGCAAGAAAGACCAGCCTAGACCTCGGGATCGGCGACCTCTGGAGTAGGGGCGACCTAGCTGATGGGAAGGGTGAGCTCGACATCCGAGGTGATGTTCCCAGAGAGTCCACTGGTGTCGAGCTCACTTATGTTAATCATCGCGTCCCCGAAAGCCTCCTGCATTTGCTCCAACGTCGGCAGGACCTGACCTCCAACATCCCCCTCAGCATTCTCGGCCTCCTGGGCAAGGTTGGCAGTCAAGACCTGCTTCGTCTGAATAATGTTGATTTTTTTACGAGCAGCGTAGAGATTGATCCCATAGCCCGTGAGGTCTCCGATATTTAGCTCCGTGTCGGGGGGATCGTAGACTTCTCCAAGCAGTCCTCGAACTCGCTAACAAGGGCTTCCCATTCGCTTTCATTATTGATCCGCGCCCATTGGAAGGAACGGATAACTTCAGCAAAACAAAACACATAGCCCTTGTCAGTGGCGACCACCTCGGCGAGCTCCAATGCCTCAGGTGTGATGGCGACATCGGAACGACTCTTAAGCTCGGCGATCTTTAGGGCCTTGGCGGCGACCTCGTCCCGTAACCTCTGACACTCCCCTGAATTTCCCCGGCTCTGATCCCGAAGGAGCCCTACCTCAACCCGGGTCAGGGCGAGCTCCTCGTCCCGGGTAGCAAGTGTTCGGCGTGCTTCCTCGAGCTCGGCTTGTTGCTGGCGGAGGTCAGCTTGAAGCTTCTCTGCCTTCCTGACTGCGAGCCGCTCAGTCTCCAGTAAAGCCTTCGCCTTGGTCTCCGCCCTCGTGAGCTCCTCGAGAGCCTTTTTCCACTCGTCTCCCACTTTAGTGAGCGCTTTCCTCGTGTCATGGCGAGCCCTTTCCGCGGCGGTGATCTCATTGGTGGCAAGCTGGGCCGCCGCCATTGCTGTACAAGCGTAGTGCATTGCTAACCTCGCTTTGTCAGCGGGCTTCTGTCTCTCGATCATGGCGAGCTCCGAGGCGGAAAGGTACTTGGGGGCCTCAGTGAATATCCAGCGAGCTGACCCCTCCGGAAGATCCCTCGGTGAGCTCAGGGCCTTGCATCGCTCGGCAGTGTGAAGAGATTCAGGTCGCAGCCGGAGCTCAGAGGGAGTATACCTGCACACGCTCGAATCAGTTAGCAAATCACGAAAATCACAATGGCTTCCAACTTCAAAAGAGATCGCCCACTTACCCGAACCTATCAGGGTTGAGCCCGAGGAGGGTATCATCCCGGATAGGGACCCCGTAGGGAGACAGCGGGGGCACACTCTGAGGAGTTGGAGGCGCTTGTGAAGATAGAATCACGAGAGCTCGCGCTGACCCCGCTTGGGTTGATCCAGAGCCCCCTCGGCCGTTGTGCTCGACGGAGCCACCCTCAGTCCTAACTCGCTTGGCGGGGCGAGCTTCTTCTTCACTCACTCGCGAGCCATCTCCCCAGAGGAGAGTTCGCTTCATCTGGTGGGGCGGAGGGGGCTGGGTGCCCCGTTCAGGGTTTGAACCTCGGCCCGCCCCTTTCTTAGTGCCGGCGACCTTCTCCTTTGTTGGGGGAGGCACCGAGGTCCTCTGAGAGCCAGAGCCCCCAGCCTTTTCAGCGGCTTTGGCGAGCTCTAGCTTCTTCGTCGCGTCCAGAACGGCTCCCGAGGGGATGCCTTCCCTTCCTGAACGAGGTTTACCCATCCTCAGCTGCCGAGCTAAGAAGTGGTAGGCTTCAGGAATTTCAACGGGCGGGAGCTCGGCAACTGGACCTGCACCTGCAAGGTAGGTGATAAGTAATCCGGCGATCTCAACGATATGAGACGGCGAGCTATGAGAACTTCAAAATGGAAAAGATTTAAACCTTGAGCAGCGAGGTGGTGTGGCGAGGTGATGAGGCCGGTGAGCCTGCGAAAGTGATGCTGGCATAAATGTTCGATCTCGCGATCTTTCTTTTCTCGCAAACAACACACTGTCCGCACGAACTCGAAGCCAATTGAAATCTCCGGCTTCCCGCGGCTCGACCTGTGGCGCTTCAAACCTGCGAAAAGATAGATTAGGTCAGTAATCTAATCCGACGCACACACGCTAAGGTACGCCACCTACAGCTCGCCTCCCCGTAAGTCTCGGGGGTAGGGATGCGCCCTCCACGACCATTAGAAGCCCGCCAATCTCCCCCAATAAAAAAGAACTGCTCCTTCCAGTCCTGGATTTTATTGGGTAGGTCGCCCAAGAATTTGTCCCCCGGGCGAGCTTGGAAAGAATAGTATCCTTTCCCCTCCCTGACTTGCTGGATCACATTAAAGAGCTCGCTGATCTCTGCCGTACTTAGTCGATTTTCATAGCCCTCGAGGCCGAAAACGGTCAGAGCTGCCAACAGGTTGCTCAATGCGTTCGGAGTAAGCTGTGTAATGGCGAGGCTCGTGTCCGCCAGAAACTGCCAGATGATGGGGTGAAGGGGCAGGGTGAGCCCGGCCTTCAGAGTGTGATAGTTGATAGCTGTGAGTCCGGCAGGGGGGAGGTCGGCTCGCTCTTTCTCCTCAGCGGCATACATAAATATGTCCAACGGAATACGGAACCGCCTCCGAATATCCGGGAGAGCATACTCGCTGATGATGCTCTCCACCCCGTTTGCTTTGAGGTCGAATTTGCCAGCGACCTTTCGGATCGGAGCTCGCTGGGGCAGGGGGAACCTCGCCTCGTGGGCCCTCACATATTCACTCCAGTCGAAGACATGCAGGACCTCAGCGGGGATTTGATGTTCCGGAAGCTTAGGAAAGGGAAAGTCAATAAAACGGAGGTATTCATAAGTGACCTCCATCCCCGTATTCTCGCCGACCTCCTCATCGACCTCACGGGCTAGCTCGCCGGCAATGTCATCATCCCCAACCTCGGCGGCCCCCTCCCGAGTTTTGGTCTCGGCGACCTCTTCTTCATCCGGGGCCACGGCCCCCCCCGAAGCTCGCTCAGAGTAATCCCAGAGCTCGCGGAGTGGGGATTGCTCGCCGGAATTAGTAGCCCGCTCGCCAGAGTCAGAACAAACCGACCCCAGGAGCTCGCCACTGTCCGGGAGAGTTTCGGAGCTCGCCCCAGAGCCCGAGGAGATGATCACAGGTGTCGCTTGGGGGTTTGGACAGCCAACAGTCATTGGTTCTTTTCCCAAATCACAATTCGAAGCGGTGCGGCTCAACGAATTCTCAGACATGGTAGAGGCGTCGCCTGAGAATTTCAATTTTCAACGAAAAAGAATTTGAAATAAGAAAGAAGAAAAACCCGGGGGATGCTCGGAGACACGTCGGGAGCAAGGGATCAATCGCCAGAAGTGCGCTTTGAGAAATGAAGAAGCAAAGTGAGAAATTGTCTTAGTTTCACCTATTTATAGACATGGGGCGCGAGCTGAATTTTTTTGAGAGACCAGGGACCTTTTTGCAAAGAATTCAAAAAGTTATTGTTATAGGGGCGGGAAATGACACTTGTAAAGATGTGCACGACGCCTCAAATTCCACCCACATCGGCTCGAGAGATAGCCTTGCAAGAGCACACCCGAGAGTTCGCATGCCAGCTCGCCTGTACAAGACGAGTCATGATGAAGGCGAGCTGGGGGGAAATTATTGATGGGCGAGCTACTCGAGGCGGATTAGGGGATCAAGAGACCCAACCCCTTGGAGGTCGCCCATGAGCTCGCCAGAGTGCAGAGCACACCTCCGGCACCCAAGACGCCGACCTCAGGGACACCATCTGTTATGCAACACCAAGGGCACCAGGGCGTCAGAGCTCGCCCAAGTGCTCACCTAGGAGCTCGACCACGAGCTCGCCTGTCAGTCGATAGGGCCTCGGTGGTGCGCTCTTTTTCCCTCCGTCCGGTTTATCCACAAGGGTGGTTTACGGCGAGGTTTTTAATGAGGCCCATCTAGTCTAAGGCATTATAGTAGGATGAGGCACGATGTAGGGAGCAGTGTAAGGGACCAGGACGAAGGTTACAGACCTTCGCCAACACCGGAAGCCAAATAGGCTAGTAAGGTGCCGTCTCACACCCGCATACCTATAAATAAGACCCCTCTTGTAACTACTACACAATTCTCACATTCCACACAATTAATACAATCCCTACTGCAATATTTCTCTCTCTAAACTCTCTCCCTCCCCAAGAACATAAAATCACAAGATTATTGTTTGGTAGAATTAATCCGTTATAAAGCCACATAAACGAACACGATTAAGAAATTCTATCAACAAGTAGAACGCACTTGTATCAATTAACTTTCGAGAAATTAATTTTATTCTCTTCAATTTATTGGTCAAACAATATCAATTAATATATTTAATATATTTAATATTAAATATCCCAACAATCCCCACATGAGTGGAAATTACACCCATAAACACGCAGACACACAACCCAGTACAAGTGAGACGATATTGTATTTGGACAGGTAGCTTGGAGCTTTGAACCTTCCATAGTCCAGCTAACCGGATACACCGGTGGTCTAGTAGACACAAAGCCTTGAACCATTCCACCTTAGTGTGTACCGAGACAGCTAGCTGTGACACAATACAGTCTCTACGTCCATTCTTGTTCTCACGTTTTTGTCTTTTTGGGCCATGGACACCCTTTGAATTCATAAGTATTTAATATCCAATGATATTTGAAGCGGCCTCTCACTTCACACTTACATAGGTGAAACCCTCTTGAGTATCCCCTAATACTCTATCCTTACTAGGATTTTAGGATTCATTAAAAGTCTTTAGACTTAACCTATACCACCTACGGGTTCTATACTTGGTGTACTATCTTCTAAGGAATGGTCAGATTACCAAGCATTTCGTCTAACTTCCACAGCTTAGTTTTCCCGTTGAGCCAAGATCTTGGGATCTCCAGTCAACTTGGTTAGGTTACCATTGCTTTAGTTTGTTCGGTGGATTTAAGACTCATTCCTTCTGATAGTTTGGACATTTGATCTCGATTTATACTCTTTGTTAGAGGATCCGCTAGATTATCCTTAGACCTAATATAGTCTATGGATATTACACCACTCAAGATCAATTGTCTAACGGTGTTATGTCGTCGACGGATATGTCTGGACTTTCCGTTATACATATCATTCTGAGCCCTACCAATTGCGGCTTGACAGTCACAATGTACCATTATAGTGGGTACTGGTTTATTCCAACATGGAATATTTTCAAGGAAGTTTCGAAGCCACTCAGCTTCTTCACCAACTTTATCTAAAGCTATGAACTCAGATTCTATGGTGGATCGGGCTATACACGTTTGTTTTGTAGACCTCCAGGACACAACAACTCCTCCTATAGTGAAGACATATCCACTAGTTGAGAAAGATTCTTTGCTGGCTGAGATCCAGTTGGCATCACTATACCCTTCGAGTACAACTGGATACCTAGTGTATTGTAGTCCAAAGTTTAGGGTGTGCTTTAAGTACCTCATAACTCTTCTCAGAACTACCCAATGCTCGTGACTTGGGTTGCTCGTGAATCTACTAAGTTTATTCACGGCACATGCTATATCAGGACGCGTACAATTTGAAATGTACATAATGCTCCCAGTGACTCTAGCATATTCTTGTTGAGCTACATCTTCACCATTGTTTTTCTTCAAGTGAACATTCACTTCTAAAGGTGTTTTAGCTGGTGGATCATCAAAGGCGTTGAATTTCTTTAACACTTTCTCCACATAATGAGATTGTGTTAAGGATATTCCATTTGATGTCCTACTGATCTTGATTACTAAAATCACGTCAGCTACACCCATGTCTTTCATGTCGAAGTTTCATCCTAACATGTTCTTTGTTTTACAAAGAAGATCATGATCATTGCTCATTATTAGCATGTCATCAACATAAAGACACAATATGACAAATCCTTTTTGTGTATTCTTCACATATACACATTTGTCACACTCATTTATACGAAAGTCATTTGACAACATTGTATTGTCAAATTTCAAATGCCATTGCTTCGGAGCTTGTTTAAATCCATAAAATGACTTCACAAGCTTGCACACCTTTTTTCTCATTTCCAGGTGTTATAAAGCCTTCGGGTTGATCCATGTAAATTTCTACATCCATCTCGCCATTGAGAAATGCAGTCTTAACATCCATTTGGTGAATCCCGAGATTGTACAAAGAAGCAATCGCAATTAACACCCGAATTGATGTAATTCTTATTACTGGTGAATAGGTATCAAAGAAATCATACCCTTCGATTTGTTTGAACCCTTTTGCGACTAAACGTGCTTTGTATTTATCAATCGACCCATCTGCTTTATACTTTCTTTTAAGGATCCATTTGCATCCTAAGGTCTTACAACCTTCTAGGAGATCAATCATTCCCATGTATAGTTTTGCAGAATGGAGTCGATTTCACTATTTATCGCCTCTTGCCAGAGTGGAGCATCTGGTCTTAAAAGAGCATCTTTGATATTCTTTGGTTCATCCTCCAACACGAATGTAATGAAGCCAGGACCAAAGGTTTTAGCTATCTTTGCTTTTTTTCTACGTCTCAACTCCTCATTTTCTTGAGTAGTAGGACCAAATTCATCATCAACCTCCTCTAGACGAGGTCTTTTAGTTGAGATCATATCTTTCTTAGTTTTGCGAGGAAAGATATTCTCGAAAAACACTGCGTTTCTCGATTCCATAAATGTTCCTTCATTCATATCAGGAACTTCTGATTTATGAATTAGAAATCTATATGCACTATTGTTTAATGCATAACCTACAAAGATACAGTCCACTGTTTGTTGTCCAATCTTAACTTGTTTGGGTAGTGGAACTTCTACCTTTGCTAAACACCCCCACACTTTGAGGTATTTATATGATGGTTTCCGCCCTGTCCACAATTAATAAGGAGTGGTGTCCTTACTTTTGTGTGGAATTTTGTTTAATATGTGGTTAGCCGATAGAACGGCTTCGCCCCACATATTTTGCGGTAAACCAGAGCTGGTCAACATTGCGTTCATCATCTCCTTTAGTGTTCGGTTCTTACGTTCCGCAACACCATTTGATTGAGGTGAATAGGGAGCAGTTGTTTGATGTATGATACCAGAATTGACATATATTTTCTCAAATGGTGCTACATATTCCCCACCTCTATCACTACGAACCATTTTGATTTGTTTGATTAACTGGTTTTTCACTTCATTTTTGTATAGTTTAAAAGCACTCAACGCTTCATCCTTACTATGCAAAAGATAAACATGACAAAACCTAGTACAATCATTTATGAACGTGATGAAGTACTTGTTTCCACCTCTAGTTTGAACAAATATTAAGTCACACACATCAGTGTGTATTAAGTCTAGAGGTTCAGTGTTTCTTTCTATTGACGGAAAGGGTAATTTCATCATTTTAGCTTCTACACATATTTCACATCTTTGGTTTGTTTCAATATTTTTAATGCCAAGTAAATTTAAATTTACTAAACGTTGTAAGGACTCTAGATTTACATGTCCCAATCTACAATGCCATAAATTAGAGCACTCAATAATATAAGACAAAGTAGAAGCTTCTTTATCATTATTTTTCCCCTTGGGGAGTACAACCATAGTGCTCATCTTAAACAAACCATCGTGGAGATAGTCATGACCTAAATACACAGAATACTTGCTAAGAACAACCCTATTCGACTCGAATACAAGTTTGAAATTATTCTTTACAAGTAAAGATCTGGAAATCAGATTCTTGCGTATATCAGGGACATGCAGGACCTCTCGAAGAGTGAGGTTCTTGTCAGTGGTCAGCTTCAAAATGACGTTTCCAACCCTAGCCACCTCAGACGTGGCTTGATTTCTCATGTGCAGCTTCCTCCCACCAGCAGGCTCATAGGTTAAGAAAGCATTCTTGTCAGAGCAGACATGATAGGTGGCTCCAGTGCCAATGAACCATTCCTTCAGGTTGTCCACCAGATTCACTTCAGTGATCACATCAGCTAGATCATCTTCAGTGATGTCCATTTGGGCCACATTTGCCCTTGATTGTTTCCCTTTGTTTTCTTTCTTTGGGGCTCTACAATCTTTGGTCATTTGGTTTGGTTTTCCGCAGTTGTAACAATCACCGTTAAATTTGGATTTTGTTCCAACTGATTTCTTCCCCTTATCATTTGTTAGCCTTTTTCTCTTCTTTGTTTCCATTAAGTTGGCTTTGGCCTCATCAGTAATTTTTGTTCTTACCAAGCCGTCTTCATGGATTTGAAGCTTTCCAATGACTTCTTGTAAAGTCATACTTTTCTTTTTGAGCTTCAAGTGACTTTGGAAATCCCTCCAACTAGGAGGCAATTTCTCAATAACTGCAGCTGCTTGAAAAGCATCTGGCAGTGTCATTCCTTCTGCAGCAATATCATGCAGAATAAGTGGAAAGTCCTGCACTTGTTCAACAACAGACTTAGAGTCTATCATTTTGAAGTTTAGGAACTTCCCAATAACATACTTCTTAGTACCAGCATCATCAGCCACATACATGGCTTCTAGGAAATTCCATAATTCCTTAGCCGTGATGATCTTCTGATAGACGTTATATAAATAATCTACCAGACCGCCAAGAATATAATTCCGGCAGAGAAAGTCAAAATGCCGTCATTGGCTTCTGACAGTTTCATTTTACGGATCGTTCTCAACGACCGCAGATGGATCCTCAGTGAGAAATCTCGCCAAACTCAAGGTTGTGAGGTAAAACAGTTTGCTACCACCTCTTAAAGTTTTTGCCTGAAAATTTGTCGGGTCTTTCGTTGTGGACCATAATTGGTCAAGCATTAGGAAAATGGAAGGGGGCCACCACTGTGTGAGAAGAAGGTTGTCCAACTTGGACAGTTACAGGGGAAATAGGGGCAGTGGTGGCAGAGGGAGGGTTCGAAGAACCGCCAACATGAGGTTCAACAGGGGGAACAAAGGTATTATCACTAGTCGACATTTTGAAAAATGTTATTCTCTTTGCGATTGTTGGAAAAAGATATTTTAATGTCAACTGGATAATACAACTGTAAAATAAAAATAAAAGGGAATACAGCGGGGGAAGAAATTACACATAAAATAAAAGATGACAAATAATTAAAACAAATGCCAAGTCGAGAGAACTTTTCCCGCAAAGTGAATATTCCCCGGTGGTGCTCTTCAGTTGGAATAGCACTCCCAAAGGTAAAACAATGTTACGCCTTCAAGTGTGCAGCACCGCAGGACTTGAAGTTCCGGCAAACAGAAGGATGTTAGGACTAGACTGCACCAAGAAGCTATATGCAGAGTTTTTGGACAGAGAGAGATCGGTGTGTAGTGTGTGTTCCTGAATTAAATGAGGACACCTAATTATAGGTGAACCTCCACTCGTAACGGGGGAAAAATGTGTCACCATTAATGCTGATGCACGGTTTTTTCAGAAACGTCAGCAATGGGTAATTGATTTGCAATCAATCCGGTTGACCTGCCATAAAAGGAATTCTTGCACATTTTATGCTGATTCGACTCAGAGCTAAGTCAGCTTAGGTTCAACGAACCTGACCATTGATGAGTCATCTAGACGTCAGCTTCAGATTCATCGAATCTGTACTGTTACGGAGTCAACTTTTGGTATGGGCTTGACCTATTACTGAATTAACTGGGCTGAACCAAAAAACTTTTGTGTTCTAAAAAATTAGATGGACACCAGGCCCAAGGCCCAAGTACACCGAAAGTCCAAGTCCACAGGCACGGGCTTGGACTGGGCTCGGCTTGGCTCGCGCATGCGTGTGGCCATTTTGATTGTCAATCAATCAACTATAGTTTAATTAGCTTCGTTGACTTCTTACTAATATTATGTATATTAGTCTTCTCATTTTCCAATGTGGGATGAGAATTAATTACATAATTAATTCTCTCCCTAATTCAAAGTTTTAAACTTTAATTTGTTGACTCAATTTCTCACTCACCATTAATTGGTTTTGTGAGTATTAATAGACTAAATTTATCTATTCCAAGAGTAGAACACACTCTATCAATTGACTTCCGAGAAATTAATTTTATTCTCTTCAATTTATTGGTCAAACAATACCAATTAATATATTTAATATTAAACATTTCAACAAAGTTGAGATGAACATTTGAGAAATGAAGCAAGTCACAATCTCATGACCCGTGAGCTTTTGAGCCAAATTCCCATTTCATTCTAAAACGGATGATCTTTCTTTGATTGTGTGGTCCTCTTGATGCATTGTGATTTAGAACTTGCCATGAGTCTTGTTTGAGATCACACTTTGTAATGAGTTTTAAAAAATGATTAGATGTCATCTTTGATTTTATATGAGTCACTTAGTCAAATTATCCATACCATGACATTGATTCCATAGTTAGTCATTTTGTTCCTTTGGCCTTTTTTTGGCAACCTATGATTTTAGCCTAATTATCCTTTATTTTGAGTCTTATTTTCCCTATGACTAGTGGAGCTTTCATGAGGATAAGAGGGGTACATGTGCTTTAAAAGAGAGTTTGGTTGATGAGATGGTGAAGAAAAGTGAAAGAAGTAGAAAAAAGGAAGATGTAAAATAAAGGTGAAAGTTGCTAATGAAAAGAAAAAAATGTTGTGAAGAAGAGCTTATTTGTCTAATGTGTTGGTAATATGATACAAAATTGCAAAAAGGAAAGTGAAAAAAAATGCTTGAAAAGAAGAAGTGTGAAAAAAATTATTGTGGGGTTGAATTGGTGTTGCAACTTGATCACTTACGACCTATCTTTTGAAGAGTAGAGATATTCTAGCTAGGTATCTTGACCTCTTGCTCCACTAGTTTATGAGTCACTTCTATCCAAAAATATCCCACCCTTACCAAAGAGCCAACACTACAACCAAATAAGAAGTCCTCTTTGATTTGATGATGAGTTACTTGACTAGTGGTGGAGAATTGAGACAATTGGCAAGCCTATGGTAGTACTTGTGTTGAGAGTGACATTGAGTGATTTATCATAGCCTATACACATGAGTGATGAGTGAAACACACCTGAGAAGATTATGATTAGTGGATTTGTTCGTGTGTTCATTGATTCTTGATTGATGGTTGACAAGTTCACATATTTTACATGTGATGTTGAGCATTGATTAGGGATAGTGTGGCATGACATTGAGCAAGATGATGATCACGTTTTGATGCAATTATTCTCCTTGTTTTGTTGTTTCATTGCTCGAGGACGAGCAATACTCTAGTTTGGGGGTGATTAGGGTCATATTTGCATCAAATTCATGCTCATTTTGATATGATTTTTGGTTGTTTTGATTGCATTTATGATACTAATTGTTATATAATTGATTATTGACTTATTTTGCAAAGGATTGTGGAGTTATAGGAAAAATGAAGCAAAAAGGTAAAGAAACGAGCAAGTTTGATAAATTTTCATGATTTATTAAATCAATCCAAATGGTGCAAATGATATACCATGTGAAAGAGCATGAAGAGAGGGTGGCAACACAAAAAAATTAAGCCAATTGGAGTTCTAGAGCTCAAAATAAAAAGAAAACAAGTTTGCCCGAGCACAACCCCTTCCTTGCTCGAGCTCACTTGTACTGCTAGTCGAACGAATCAGCTCTGTAAGGGCTGGAGCCCAAGCTCGACTACAAGAGGACCCACGCTCGAGCAAGGCTTATGGTGTGCTCGAGCAAGGCTATTATTGTGTGGATTTTGACTATTTGAGGGGTGAAGTTGTCTTTTCGCGCGTTTAATGAAGGGCAAATAAGTCTTAGCATTGGGAGCACTATATATACCTCATAGATCAGATTTTCAAGCATCTATATATACCTCATGGATTAGAGGTAGTTACCATTTGGGTTAGAAGTTAATTTTCAATCTTCTTTCTTTAATTACTTTTGATCCAGCCGATAGATCGTTAATCCGTTCGTTGTATTAGATTTCCCATCGAATTCTCTACATTTGTACGATAGCATTTAGCATTTGGAGTTTCGGATTGAAAAATAGTCATAGGAGGTATTTTGGTTGTTCTTCTATTTCTTTAACAATTGGTAAGTATCTTTGTAATTCTTTCATATTATTGTTAATCATGAAAATTCATAGCTTAATTATTGTAGTTAGTTGCCAATTAGCCATGTGCTAATCTTTTTGTTGCATTGGTGTATGGATTCTATGATGTAGTTTAATAGCTTGTTGATCCTATGCATGAAATGTTGGGGATTTCCACGCGGATCTATTCGAGATTTACGCTAAATACAAATTCAAGCCTACAATTAATATAATGATTTAAACATAATTAAATCAAATAATTGTGTATCCAACAACAGCCTTTGCATGCAAAACATATGAATCATATAATATCACATAAAGCCCTAAACATGTGGAACTAAGGGATTTAGTGAATTATACCTCTTGGAGAAAAGGCAGTTTTTGAGACAAAAGGCGTCCTCCTGAGATGCCTTAGAGCCAAATAGTATTAATTGTGATCAAAGGCGTCCTTCTTGAGACCTATCTCCTTCACAAATTGGTTGAGATCAAAAGGCGTCCTTCTTGAGATCCTCAACTTGATAAACCCAAAAGTCTTCTCAAGTATTCCCTTGTCCTTATTCGTACACCCGGTGGGAGGTCACACGAATAATCACAACACAAGGAAAGAAAAATATTTGTTGCCCAAGAAGCTGTGATTTTCAAAAATCACCTTAATAATAATGAATAGAAGTCTTGTATCATCTCATATTTATAATGAGAATACAAGATCTTGAATATCTTGAATATCTAATATTTCAAATTTTGATTATCATGAATATCAAATATTCTAATCTTGATACTCTTGAATATTAAATATTCAATTCTTGATCTTTCTTTCTATCCTAATTTTCGAAAAATTCAATATATACATAATTCCATGAGATCTTGATTTTATTAGATATTCTTGTATTCAAGATACATATCTATTTTTCATAAAATCTCTCATTTATTTAATATATATAATTTTTGAAAATTGCTATTCTTTGGGCCCAAAATTATTTCTTTTATTTTAATCACCTTATTCATTGTTGGACATTTAATTGGGCTACTTGAGGGGCCTTTAGGAGAATTAAGATTGGACCTCCTAATGGGCCTTGAATTCTAACATTGAGCCCAATGTCATTCAACTCATTAACATTAATCTCACTCCAATATAGGATTAATGTTGCACTATCCATCTTAACCCATATTACAATCATATGGCTCCCGGTCATTATTTCTCGTGTTTAAGATTCTCTTGTCCGTTAATTAATCAAGCCACTGAACGTTTTAATTAATTTAACATCTTAACCTTGGAGTAAGGACAGCTCTTCTTTATCATCATACCGGAAACAAATTCCACTTGCAAGATTTAGTATGACGAACGTTTAGAGCCCACCAAGGGGACTAATCATGCAAGACTCTCCAAGCACACGTTCCTCTGTATTAAATCTTAGCAACTGTCATGTTCTCAATGGCGTCACCGAAGATGCCAAGTATTGAGTCTTATTGATTCTCTACCCATAACAAAATAAAGTGTCACGCACGGATCACACACAGTCCTATTTAAGGGACAGAGGTTTAGAAATAAACGACCACTGAGGTCTAATTCTTCATCCCATAAATCAATACGGAAGAATTACCTCTCTGTAGGTCCTCTTCAATGCATCATCATGCACTAGTGCAATCCCTTGGTCAAGATAAGCCAATCTGGGATCTACACATCAACCGTTTACCAATGGGGTGTTCAAATCCCATCTAGGTTGTGAATTTTAGTACTTGTTACAAGAAACTGATAATGTGATCTTGCTGTGAGTTATCCGTGGATCACCACATTTATCTATAGTGTAACTTGTACTATTATATGAACGGATTGCAATAAATAAATAACATTCATATTTATCTAAAGCACAGTGATAAAAGATTTATTTCAGATAAAGCTCAAAGATTCAGTTTAGTTATACAAAGTAAAAGCATACTTTCTAGTATAACCCTAACAATCTCCCACTTATACTCAAAGTCTACTTTTAAGTATACTACAACATATCTATGTGCTACACATGTCCTACTAATTTCTCCCACTTATACTCAAAGCAGATTGGCAACACACTTGACTCCCATTCCTCCCACATGTCTCTCGAATGTACATAGAGGCAGACACTTTGTGAGAGGATTAACTAGGTCGTCTTTCGATGCGATCTTTGCCATATCTTCATCTCCTCTCTTAACGATTTCTCGTCTGAGATTGTATATCCTTAAATGTGTTTGTTGGGCTTGTGGACTCTTGATTCCCTTGAATTTGCAACTGCCCTAGCATTACTATGCTAGATAAATTCGGAATTTTATCCAAGTCCACTTAGAAGATCTTGAGCCAAACCGATTCCTTCACTTCTCCATAAGCAGTTACTTATTCGGCTTCCATGGTAGAATCAGTGATGCACACTTCACCATATCATGGCTCCTTCCCCAAACGAAATACATTACCCGAGGTAGATCTATATGGAATTTATATCTGATTGGAAATCCGAGTCCGAATAACCAACGGGGATTAGACTATCTGACCGATAAACCAACATTCTATCTCGAGTTCACTTGAGATATTTCAGAATATTTTTAACAGCCGTCCAAAGCGCTTTCCCGAGGTTACTTTGATATCGTGCTACCATGCCTACGGCAAAGTAGATATCCGGTCTCGTACACAACATAGCATACATGAGGCTTCCAACTGCCGAAGCATATGAGATGCCTTTCATGCAATCTATCTCTTCTTGTGTCTTCGGACACATCTCTTTTGATAGATGAATTCCATGCCTAAAAGGTACAAAACCTTTCTTGGAATTCTGCATGCTGAACCATTTCAAAACAGTGTCTATGTATGAAGCTTGCGATAAAGTGATCATTTTTTTCTTGCGATCTCGAGTAATCTTGATCCCTAAGATATGACCAGATTCCCCTAAGGCCATCTTATCAAACTGATTTGACAACCATACCCTTACGTCTGATAACACCGCTACATTGTTTCCAATGAGCAAAATGTTGTCTACGTATAGTATCAAGAATACCACGGCAGTTCCGACACACTTCTTGTACACACAACTTTCAAACTCATTTTGATCAAAACCTTAAGATTTTATTACTTGATCAAAATATTGATTCCAAGCTCGCGATGCTTGCTTGAATCCGTAGATAGACCTCTTAAGCTTGCATACAAAGTGCTCTTGGCCTTTTTCAATAAAGCCTTCGGGTTGATACATATAGATTTCTTCTTCAAGACTTCCATTAAGGAAAGTTGTCTTGACATCCATTTGCATAGACCCCATCTCGGCTTTCATTGCTGTTTGCCAAGAATCTGCATCCTTGTCTTGGAGTGCTTCGTCGTATGTCCATGGGTTTAATCCATCTTCCCCAGGGACCAAGTCAGACGACTCTCCTACGAACATGAATCTCTTGGGTTGTCTCACAACCCTCCCACTACGACGAGGCTCCGGTTGTGTTGGTGTGTCGCGTGGTACATCAACTTGTACCTTTGGTATATGATTAGGCCCTTTTATTTCATCTAAGGTAATGTCACTTTTGGGCTTTCTATTGTTCACATAGTCTTCTTCCAAAAACTTAGAATGCGTACTAATTACGATTCTTTGGTCCTTGGGACTATAGAACATACCCCTTTCGTTACTCTAGGGTATCCTACAAACAACCTCAATTCCAAACGTGGATCCAATTTTTCGGCTTCTTTATCCAACTCATATATCGGAAACTCCCAAATCCTTATGTGTCTCAAACTAGGCTTACGCCTGGTCCACAATTCTGTGGGAGTTTTAGGAACCGATTTGGATGGCACCAAGTTTAGAATGTGAGCCATTGTTTCTAAGGCATAGCCCCAAAACGACTTGGGTAGCTCCGAATAACTCATCATGGATTTAATCATTTCTAAAAGAATTCTATTTCTTCTTTCCGCAACCCCATTTTGTTGAGGGGTACCGGGTGCGGTCAATTGGGATACAATCCCTTCACTTGACAAGTAGGTCAAAAATTCATTGCTGAGGTATTCGCCCCCACGATCCGATCGTAAGAACTTGATACTCTTTCCCCTATGTTTCTCGGCCTCGGCTTTGAACTCTTTGAATTTATCAAAGGTTTCCGATTTTTGCCGCATAAGGTAAACGTACCCATATCTTGAGTAATCATCCGTAAAAGTTACGAAATACTCAAAACCTCCTCTAGCTTGAACCGACATTTGCCCACATACGTTAGTGTGAATGATTTCTAACACTTCATTAGCACTATTCCCCTTGGCCCCGAAGGCCCTCTTGGTCATTTTCCCCTCTAAAAAAGATTCACACGTTGGAAATGGCTCAACATGGAGAGACTCCAAAGAGCCGTCCACCACAAACTTTTGAATTCTTTTTAGATTAATATGACCAAGTCTTTGATGCCATAGAAGAGTTTCGTTCACTGTTGAAGAAAATTTTCTTTTCTTAGAAATAGTCGATGTGTTATAAGAAGCATTTTGTGTGTGGTGTGCACTTTTAATAGTATAATGATTATTCACTGATGTTCCCGAACAGATGAACTCATAGTTTTGAAAAATAACAACCATATTATTAAAAGAAACTAAGTATCCATCAACGTACAATTTAGAAATTGAAATTAAATTCTTCCTAAAACTGGGAACATAAAAAACATCTTTTAAAACTAAAACTCTATCTTCAAAAGATAGGTGCACGTCTCTCACTGCAACAACCGCTACCCTCGTAGCATCGCCTAATGTGATGAGGATCTCATTCGCACTAAGTTGTAGGGTTTTTCGGAACCCCTGTAAAGTGAAACATACATGATCAGTGGCTCCAGTATCCACTACCCACGAATGGGAAGCATACGCCGCTAAACAAGTTTCAACAAGTGCATGAGAATTACCTTTCTTCCTGGCCTTCTTTGGCTTAGGACAGGCCGTCCTCCAATGTCCTTTCTCACCGCAGTTGAAACACTTCCCTTTGGTAGCTTTCTTGACCCCTCCCTCATTGGTCACCTTACTCTTGGCTTGGTTCGGGCCTTTGGTCTTTTTCTTCTTCTTCCCACCTTTCGGTGCGGAAGAAGTTGGACCGCTTGCCACCAAGACTTGAGTTTGGTGTCCCGTGAGTGTCTCCGCCGATACCAAAGCTTGCAAGAGTTGTGCCAACATGAACTCTTGATTATTCATCATATGGTTCAACTGGAACTGCTCAAAGCTTTTCGGTAGAGAATGGTGAACGAAATCAACTTGCGTTTCCGCATCATATTCCTCTCCAAGTACCTCTAACTTGTTGAGGTAGCCCATCATCTTGAGAACGTGATCCCTTACGGGCGTTCCCTCCACCATTTTCAGCGATAACATGTCTCGCATGGTGATTTGCCTAGCCGTACGTTTCTGATGAGCGAACATCTCCTTAAGGTTTAGCATCATATCAGAAGCAGATTTCATGTCTTGGTGTTGGTGTTGTAACACATCTTACATTGAAGCCAAGATGGTACACCTACCCATTTCATCGGATTTCATCCACTCCCTATGATATTCCCTTTCGGCAATATCCGCATCATCCGTAAGCGTAGGGGGCTTTGGTGTGTCAAGAACCCATTTGTGTTGTTGTGTGGTTAGGATAATAAATAAGTGACGTTTCCAATCAACATAGTTTTCACCTTCCAATTTGTTATCTTTAAGTATAAACAGTGGATTAAAAGGAGACGACATGCTGAACTGAAATAAAACATACATTGCATCAATACATACATCGATTCACAAAGATTATCACAAATTTTGATAATGCTTTATATTAAAATCTCAAAAAATATATATATATAGCATAAATCGGCCGACATCTTAAAGCAGTTCACATAAGCCACGATGAGTGTGGACGTTTATGCAAACACATTTAAGCAAGTTACAAACAAGAACAGTTACAAACTTTTAATTTAAAAAATTAATAGTCGGCCCACTTGACCATATAAAATTGGTAGGGACTCCGATGGGGAGTAATAAAATGACAATTTTATACCTAAGTATTAACCATGATTAAATACAGGATTATTACTTCGTTTTGAATAAGCCACTCGATCAGAGGGTCAATACCACCACTAATAATAATCCACAATCATCCTTTTGGGAATTCGTTCATGTGAACTTATCTTTTGGCCTATCCGATAGGGAGAAAGACGCTTGCCAATGAGTAGACAAAAGACTTCACAAACAAATAAATCATGGAGGCCAAATAATTCAATTTTATTATCTAGAATAAAATAACGAATTATATTTAAAAACATACTTAGTAATTTTCGGAGTTGAGATTTTTCATCACGACATTCATGCAATCAAAATATTTAATCAAATTAAATAAATAAAGCATGCATCAAAACAAATTAAACAAATTGGCACAATTATATCCAATTGTCATGGTTTAATTTCTCGTTTTGACTACGAGATATCGTAATCACCGTTCGTCTTCAAGCTTTATTGTCCGTCTCGATTAAGCTCCCACTCGACCGCAACAAAATTTCATCAACTTTGTCTCCGGGCCTTAAAATCTCCATTCTTCGTCTTCGATATCGGTTACAATTTATTTATAAAAATAAATAAATAAACCTATCGTCTAGACTAGTCTATTACATAAAAACATCCTAGTCTACCCGTGGATTTTCTCAAGGGAAAAACGATCCAAACGAATCAGATTTTAAAACCGCATCACCATACATGCATGCATAAAAAATATTAAATACCATGATAATTGGATACCTGCAAAAAAGATCTAGCAATTCTACTATCCAATTTTCAAATTTAATATTAAAAACTTAAATTACAATTTAACGTATAGAGCCCGAAACTGACTCTGATACCAGTTGTTGGGGATTTCCAAGCGGATCTATTCGGGATTTACGCTAAATACAAATTCAAGCCTACAATTTTTTTTGATCGGTAAATGTTAGTTGTTAGTAAGTTAGTTACACCAAGTCTCAAACACTCCAAGAATAAACTCCTAGCCAAACTTATATCTCCCATCTCCCAATTCGTTCCCAGAGGGAATCGAACCCGAGTAACTCACTCAAGCCTACAATTAATATCATGATTTAAACATAATTAAATCAAATAATTGTGTATCCAACAACAGCCTTTGCATGCAAAATATATGAATCATATAATATCACATAAAGCCCTAAACATGCGGAACTAAGAGATTTAGTGAATTATACCTCTTGGAGAAAAGGCAATTTTTGAGACAAAAGGTGTCCTCTTGAGATGCCTTAGAGCCAAGTAGCATTGATTGTGATCAAACGCGTCCTTCTTGAGACCTATCTCCTTTACAAATTGGTTGAGATCAAAAGGCGTCCTTCTTGAGATCCTCAACTTGATAAACCCAAAAGCCTTCTCAAGTATTCCCTTGTCCTTATTCGTACACCCAGTGGGAGGTCACACGAATAATCACAACACAAGGAAAGAAAACTATTTGTTGCCCAAGAAGCTATGGTTTTCGAAAATCACCTTAAAAATAATGAATAGAAGTCTTGTATCATCTCATATTTATAATGAGAATACAAGATCTTGAATATCTTGAATATCTAATATTTCAAATCTTGATTATCATGAATATCCAATATTCTAATCTTGATAATCTTGAATATTAAATAATCAATTCTTGATCTTTCTTTCTATCCTAATTTTCGAAAAATTCAATATATACATAATTCCATGAGATCTTGATTTTATTAGATATTCTTGTATTAAAGATACATATCTATTTTTCATAAAATCTCTCATTTATTTAATATATATAATTTTTGAAAATTGCTATTCTTTGGGCCCAAAATTATTTCTTTTATTTTAATCACCTTATTCATTGTTGGACATTTAATTGGGCTACTTGAGGGACCTTTAGGAGAATTAAGATTGGACCTCCTAATGGGCCTTGAATTCTAACATTGAGCCCAATGTCATTCAACCCATTAACATTAATCTCACTCCACTATAGGATTATTGTTGCACTATCCATCTTAACCCATATTACAATCATATGGCTCCCGGTCATTATTTCCCGTGTTTAAGATTCTCTTGTCCGTTAATTAATCAAGCCACTGAACGCTTTAATTAATTTAACATCTTAACCTTGGAGTAAGGACAGCTCTTCTTTATCATCATACCGGAAACAAATTCCACTTGCAAGATTTAGTATGACGAACGTTTAGAGCCCACCAAGGGGACTAATCATGCAAGACTCTCCAAGCACACGTTCCTCTGTATTAAATCTTAGCAACTGTCATGTTCTCAATGGCGTCACCCAAGATGCAAAGTATTGAGTCTTTTTTACTCTCTACCCATAACAAAATAAAGTGCCACGCACGGATCACACACAGTCCTATTTAAGGGACAGAGGTTTAGAAATAAACGACCACTGAGGTCTAATTCTTCATCCCATAAATCAGTACGAAAGAATTACCTCTCTGTAGGTCCTCTTAATTGCATCATCATGCACTAGTGCAATCCCTTGGTCAAGATAAGCCAATCTGGGATCTACACATCAACCGTTTACCAATGGGGTGTTCAAATCCCATCTAGGTTGTGAATTTTAGTACTTGTTACAAGAAACTGATAATGTGATCTTGCTGTGAGTTATCCGGGGATCACCACATTTATCTATAGTGTAACTTGTACTATTATATGAACGGATTGCAATAAATAAATAACATTCATATTAATCTAAAGCACAGTGATAAAAGATTTATTTCAGATAAAGCTCAAAGATTCAGTTTAGTTATACAAAGTAAAAGCATACTTTCTAGTATAACCCTAACATGAATGAGTGGTCTTGATGGATTAATTCTCTAATTTGATGACTAATTGAACTTTTAGTGTAAGCATTTGAATGTTTTGAGCCTATGTGAGTTAGCAACATATGAGAATTGAGTTATTTCATAGAAGTTCATGACTGATATTTGTGCATACCAAGTGTTTGTGTTATTTCTTTTATGTCACAGTCACTTTTACTCTCCATCTGGGTGTGAGAGAGCTAAAAATTTTGTTATTGATCTCTCTTTCAGAGTACTCCTTTCCCAAGGAGCTCACCTTGTTCAAGATATTGGTCAGTCTCATGTCCAGCTGATCGATGGTTTCGTCAGTCTTCATCTTGAATGTATCAAAAGTGTGGAGAACAACTTGCAATTTGTTCTCCTTGATCTGGTCAGTGCCTTCACACATCAAGGATAGTTTTTCCCACATCTCCTTGGCAGTTTTGCACGTTTTGATCTTTTCAATATATTCCTTGGACAGAGTCTTGATTATTTGTCCTGGCCACCTGGTCCAGGTTGAACAGCTTCCTTTCTGAATCAGATAGTTCGCTCTTCTTCTTCTCTGGTCTTCTCCATTCACTGATCTCAGCTTCTGGAGTTTTACCATCCCTGACTGGTTCCTAGTAGAATTTGATTGGACCTTCCTCTAGAACATCCAGCATATGGTCGTGGATGGCTCCCAAATGATTCTCCATCCTAAATTTCCAGTAGTCATAATCTTCGATCGAGAATTCTGGTAGCTTTCTGGTCTTGGATCCGCTCTTCTTGTATGAAGCCATTCTTCTAGCAGGTGGTTAGGTAAATGCACACAAAGGATTTTTTTAAAAGAGATTTTTTAGGGATCTGTCCTGGTGACCACCAGAAGCTTTCTCAGGTTGTTGTCTTTTGGACACACTTCTCTGATACTACTCGTTGGTCCCAAAGACAAATTTTATGTAGGAAACTCTTAACCAAGTCTAGAAGGGGGGTTGAATAGACTTGGGGAATTTAAAACCTTTTCGTTTTTTGCCTTTTTCAAATATCAGCAGACTTCCTGAGGGTCATCTGGTTTTAATGAAAATAGTGCGCTGGTGAGATTTTAAGTGCGGAAACGTCTTACTTTGAAAATCCTTTTAAGTGATTGTGCACACAAAATAGAGAATAGAAAGAAAAGGGGCAAGGACACACACTATATAGTGGTTCAGACTAAAATGTCATACTCCACTCTCCATAATCCAATTCGGACTTGTGGGTCTCTCCACTAACTTTCTTTCTTTCATGCTCACTTACTTGAGAGTACTACTCTCTACAATCGTCAATGCTAGAATAGTAACTGACTCACACAGCTTCTATAAAGCTTACAAAAGATAAATGTGTAGTTGTGAGTTTGTGAGCACAAGTGAGTATTTTGGCAGTGTTTCTGCTTAATTAATCGCGAGATAATCCGTATGTAAAATTTTCACTGGTACTCCTTTATATAGGGGTTGATCAACTAGCCGTTAGAGATGACTAGTGATCAAATTCCTATATTTTTTAACTCAATCAATCAAAGTGATTGATTGATCCTCTTCTTAATTTCCGGAAATCTTCTTGATCTTCCAACCAATCAAGTTTGTCCTCTTGATTGATTGACCTTCTAATCTGGAAATCTTCTAGCCGTTGTTGATTGTCTCTTGATTGACTTCGTTTCTTCTGGAACATGTGCAAGACTTCTTCAGCTGATCTGCTACCTCAGCTGGCATACCACCCCCATCTAGTATTGCGGACCCCAGCTGATGCCGAAGACCTCATCTGTTGTCTCAAGTCTTAGCGGACATCATCTGGTCAAATTTTACCTCTGCTGGTATCTCAAACCTCTTCTGATCTTGGTCCTCGTCTTGCCTGCAACTAGCTCTTCAGCTGGTCTCTATCTTCAGCTGGTATCAGTCTCCTCTGAAGTTCTTGTCCAGACTCTATCTAGTGTCAGCTACTCGGGTCTTCTGTCTTCTGGGATATGCTAAGTCCTCAAGGGCCTCAACTGATCTTCTTCTCTATGAGTACTCTAGGATCTTCAAGCAGTAGGGTTTGTTCCCCCTTACTAGAATACTTATCTAATCCTAGACTATTCATCAGTTGACTAACAGGTTTAGCAGGTCCTATTACATACTGAGTGGTTTATCATATCATCAAAACTCTAAACATAATATCTTAACATAGAGTGAAATAAACCCCTATACACTTGAGAGTCGAGTGAAACATCTCTGAGAGGATTGTGATTCATGGATTTGATAATATATGGATTGAATCTTATGTGAATTGTGGATGAGTTGAGATTATATTGATTTATTTGCATGAGTAGGAGGATGTGTATGTTGCATTTGATTGTGTGTTGATTGCTCATTGATATAATTATTTCCCATATCTTATCGCTTCATTACCTGAGATCGTGCAACGATCTAGTTTGGGGGTGTGATTAGGGTAATAATTACATCATAATATGTGTATTTGAGCATGGATATCTTATGATTTATGTACATTGTTGACCTTATTTGAGAATACATTGCTATACTCACCCTTGTGTGGAGAAAAATTGATTTTGTAGGTGAAAATGGGCAAAATCGAGGAGACTATGAAGAGGAAAGGTGAAATGAGACAATGCAAGAGTGAAGGAGAGTTTTGAAGGCTAAAAGAAGAACTTTAGAAAGCATAAAAGTGTCGACGAAATAAATCGGACAAAGTCGGAATCAAAGAGTTCGAAATGACATTCAGTTCGAGAGACACATACACTCAGGTCGAGCGACTCATCTTCTTTGGTCGAGCAAAAAAAGAACTGCCTCCAGCATGATGCACCGCTCGACCAAGTTGATCGGGTGACACTCCTTCTTTGGTCGAGCGGTTGATCGAGCGAGCATTCGGAGGAGAATTTTTTAAGGACAATTTTGATATTTCATCCTTTTAATAAAGGGCAATCTGGTCATCACGTTTGGGCACCTATAAATAGGCCTTAATTCAGATTTTGAAGGGACTTTTGATCATTTCTACATTCTTAGATTAGGGAGAAGTTAGAGAGAGGTTACTTGTCGGTGAAACTTTAATTGTAGATTTTATTTTTTCAATTACTTTTGATCTGTTCGTTAGATTTTCAATCCGAGTATACCGTTAGCTTCCCCATAGAATTGTCTATGTTTGTACGGTTGGATTTTATGATTTGCATTGTGGATTGGATTTTGCTATTTTGAGGTAGATTGCTAGTTTCTTCATATTTCTTCAACATTGGTAAGTTCTTCTATTATTCTACTTCCTTTGTATTAGATATGATCTTTACTCTCTTAATTGTTGTTGATCCTACTCAATTAGCCATGGGCTAATCCCTTTGTGCATTGGGGTTATGGATATTGCAGGGTAGTTTAATTGCTTGGGTTTCTAATGTTTGTATAAGTTAACTATGTGTATGAATTCTCTATATTAATGTTTGATAGAACTATTGGTGGATGCTATTTGATGTTTTGATCTTTAATTGAATTGGCAATATATGAGAATTGAGTTGATTCAATTAGTATTTGAATTGATGATTATGCACACCAAGTGTTTGAGTTAGTGTTTCATTGACAATGAGAATTGCATGAATCCAAGAACTAGTTAATTGGAGTATTAGACGTTTAAGTGAGAATTTAGACACTTGATAGAGTCTTAAGACTTAATTCTTGCACTTAGTGACACTCATTCATGCTAGGAAGTACAAGTAGTTGAATGACTCCATAATTGAAATACCTCAATGCCTTCACCTAAAACTTGTTCACTTGCCTAAAGTGAAAGATAGCATTTAATTCTCTTGCTGAAGTAGATAAAAACCAAGACATTGTAATTTAAATTCCTTAGTTGATTTCTTGATAAACATACAAACCACTGCATACCAATCATTGTTTCCTAGGGTTCGATATTTTAACTTGATCACTTGTCAATACACACACAATCACGTGCACTTGCGTGTTGCGCTTTAAAATAAGCAAACAACAGCGCAACACGATAGTAAAACCCCACTGAATCTACAAATGTCAGATTACTAAGTGAAAAGAGATTAGAGTCATGTTGACACAATGGATTAATCCAATAACTAACTAACCTTGTCTTTGTCGATATCTTGAATAATCGCATTTATGACATCTTCACTGGTCGCCTCGCCCTCGTCAAAAAAAGCATCCTCAGCTATTTGATCTCCATATATCCACTTCCATTCTTATTAAAAAAATCAAAGGCTTTTCGAAGATGATCATCATTTCCCATCTCCCTTAGGTTTATGGAGATTGCAACTAACTCTCTATAATCGAGATATCCATCCTAATCTACATCACCTTGTTCATATAGACAGAAATATCAAAACCTTAACTCAAACAAAGTTGATGTCACAGCTAGAAAAGGTAAGAACTTACAGCTTCCATAAGAAAAATAGAACATGACAACCATTTTCATGGATGTGATGGCCTAGCTTATGAAGCATGACTCTCAACTCGTTAATATCGATCTTACTATTATTTTCCGTATCCATTATCTTGAATCTCTCTTTAAATCCAGAATGTTCTCTACTGACAAATGCTAAGCAATGACCTGCATTCAGGTGAGCTACTTAGTTACATGTACCGTACGTGTTTAAGGTGCATTTATCTCAAGAAAGTAAGACATGTTACCCTTAGAGCCTGTTTCCCGAGCTTATTCATCATTAGAATTATTTCAGATGAGCAATTACCATTTCACTCAGAGAGACATTTGGAGCACTCTTTGCATTTAGTAACCAATAATAATGTACAAGCAGCAATCAGAAATTTGTTAGGATGTTTATTATTCATGCTTAACAAGTAAGATTGTATTAACCGTAAATATCGGGGATATGTACTTAGAAATTTATGCGCTGCAAGGCACTGTTTGAGATGTGAGTTCAACATCTTCTTCACCAGGTCCTTTGTTTTATCAGAAATATTTTTTTCTAGGATCTTTTCTGAACTCGACTTTAGAACGAATAATTTCTTAAGCAACTCTTTGTTCAGTGTCTGCAATTCGATAAGATTTTACTTCAAAGAACATAAAATTGAAGAGCTTGCAACTAAAAAAAGTAGACGTTGAAGCAAGATACTAAGATTTATATGATCAAATATTTAATTGTATGCCCCTTACTTATCAATAATTTAAGTTGATAAGTAAATTAAACATGCATCTTTCTTATAAAGAAATTTGTAATAAAATAACCAGGTACGGTTTAGGAGAACTTACCAGACCAAAATGGTGGAAACCTACAAAGTAATATGTAGATATTTAACACCAACATTCCAAAAATCAACTTAAAACTGTAAATTCTTTTCAGAACCTTTGAACCATGCATGTAATAAGGACTCCTCACGATCTCGTTGAGTGTCTCCCCTATAAAATTATCTCAAACTGATTATCTATGAATTTGTTAAAATAATGGAACTTTACAATGACAAGTATGCAGATGTGAAGCAATAAAGTGTATTAGTTAATTACAAGGCTTGAAGATAATTGAAAACCCAAAATCAATGGCCTTAAGGGATGTTGTTTCCTTCATGTTTTCAAACAAGAAATTTTCAGGCTCAAGATCACGATGCATGACCCCATGTTTATGGCAAACCTGCAAAAGACACAAGTTCTTAGAATACAATTCCTTCACACTTCCATCGACAAGAACCCGAATTAACCTTCTGTATACACAACTATGTAGAAAAAAATCAAACAAGATCAAAAAAATTCAAGAAAACACAGGAAACATAAATCTTCACCTGAACAACTTCTCGACTTCTTGTAACTTCTTCTTTGATATTGATTTATAGGAGAACACTTCCCGTGTAATTTTATTTATAATGACACATGTACGTTATCCTAAATTCAGTGTGGCTCATCTCAGAATTCGTAGCAGTACTGCACACAGTAAAACTACACCAAATCTAGAAATATGAGATTACTGAGTAAGAAAAAAACAGATTTATATTGTCAATGAAAATAATTGTAGACAAAGAATTAATGCGTAATTTTACTTGCAAATATGAAAATTGGAGGAGAGAGCGAAGGGTGAATAATGGGATTTGATGATTCTAATTTCCAATGACCATATCAATTTTGGAAGAGAAAGAGTTATGGGCTTTACAGGAGAGGAAGAGGAAGGAAACGTGTGAGTTGTCCAGGGCTAGGTTAATTTGCGGGCAAAATAGGAATAATAAACTATGCTGAGGGTATAATTGTTCAAAAATGTTTCTCAAAAAGTTTAGGCACTTTTATAATTAGTAGGAAAAAATACAATGTAGTGTATTCCTACAAACTAACCCACAATCTAGTCTAATTGAAAACACACATCACATCCCAGTCTAATACACTGAATTTTATTAGGTTAAACGTTGTTAAACATATTTAACTATGGCATAATATGCTGCATATGCTGCATAGGATTTCGGCAATAACCAAAATAGGTGAAACCAAATACAGATTGGACAACACCATCTCCGCGTCAGGAAGCAAGCAATAATAAATGGGCGAATTCAAAATTCAAATATATCTCGAGTGTTGCATTCTCTGTTCTTCTTCACAGCTGCAAACTTGAGCGACGACATTTCAGGTGACCGGCAGAGCTCGAACTAGTTCGAGTTGCAGATTCCGACAAGGCTATGGCAGTGGTGGGTCTTTGCGGCTATTGGGGATTTTCCGGTAAGAACAAGGGCAGCTTCAATGGCGGTTTGGGCAGCTCTGTTCCCGGTGAAGAACTTGAGTGCCGAGTGAAGGTGCTGTGGACAACGACCATTTTCGACGTGGTGGCGGCGAAGAGAGGAGGAAGAAATTCTGGCGAAGTGGTGGCTTTACGGTGTCTACTCTCGATTTCTCTTGACGGCGAGGCTCGGGGTGAGACGATGGCTGAATAAATTGGAGTGACTGAGCTTTGAATTTCTCCCATAACTTCTTCAATGGCGGTTGTGTGTCGGCTACAGAGAAATTCCGGCGAATTGAGAAAGTTGGGTGTTGTGATTCTCTCTCTGGATTGAAGATGATGATGTGTGTCGGTTATGAATGTGTGGACTAAAGGCAAGCACGTTGCTCTCTTCTCCATGTTCTTCGGTCAACTCTGCAGAGTTTTGACTCTAAATTAATTGAAGTGGAATCAAACTCCTACTCAAGTGAAAAGTGAAAACCTGCAAAACAGAATATGTGAGTTCAAGTTTTGGACTTTGAAATTGATTAATGGACTCTTAACCCAATTAAATGGCCCATACAATTCTCTTAAAAAATTTATTATTCGTTGGCCTAATTAATATTTTAAAAATTAAATCATCCCAACTCAATTTTCATATAACATTGCAACATAAAATAATTTATCTACAAATAAGCTCAATTAATTCATTTAGTGTAAATAATTGTAAGAAATCCACTCAAAATAAGCAAGTAAATACAATAATTTCGAGCAATCTTCACACTAATCAAATACACACTGACAATCTAAGTAAGTGTTATGTGAGAGTTATTTCATTCGTAGAAGATGAGTACGAAAGTTGTTCTGAGTAGTGTCTTCAAATATCAGAATAGTATAACGAATTGAAGTATAGTACACTACAACATGCAGTGAAAATAACAATGGTATATTATACCATTATGTGTATTTTGTAAACTAACTAATCTATTGGTTACTTATACTAATGACAAACTGATTATACTTTAACTAATCTGACTTCAAGCTTAACTAATCTATTAAATGCTACAGTATAGTATAATCGAAAACACTATAGTATAACTGATTATAAATAGTATAATACACTAATAGTATAACTGAAAAACAATAGTATAATTGCACCAATATAGTATAACGCACCAATCCATTAATACAATAATAAAAGCTGAGTATTACTTAACATGGTAAACATGGTCACACAGTAACACATTTTTCTTACAATTCTCTACAACAGCCCCATAGAGAAATTTCAGTCCACAATTTTTGCAAATATTATGCGATCAACTTTTCTGATAAACATAAAAATAAGCAGAGAGAAATATAAAAGCCATCAAAATTACAACTTGCAACTTCATTTTTGAATGGGCACATACTACACAACCTTGAAAAAAATTCATACAAGAGTATTAGCAATATATTAAGGCAAATTTTATCAGCAACTAACTGAATCAGACTCAATTCATGAGATTATTGTTGAAATCTTTCAATTCATGTATACACTCTCAGAGAATGGCTTCTCAATCAAAATACACAACCAAAGTATTTCTGCAACCAAAATCTCTTATTGATAAAATTATGCCCAAATTTTTTTACTGTTCTCTCGAAATCTGCAGATATTCATGGAGTACACTAATCTATATAGAATTAACATTCACAGTTCAAAGTTCCAACGAGATTCTGCTCATACATACAAGCCATCACCGTATTCCTATGCAGTTCTTCATCATTGAGAGAGTTCATTTTATGTATGTATAAATATAGTATAAAGAAAAAAAAAACATTTATTGTGGGTTGAGTCGAGCATTCATTTCCCTGCTGGTCTATTTTTGGCAGATGAGGTCAGTGGACCGATGCTTTAACTAGAGAAGAGGGAAATCGGCTATCGGCGGAATAGGGGTGTGAATGTGTTGGCGGTTGAACTCTGGCAGTGATGTGGCGGCTTCCACATTGGACAATCACGATGGAGGTGGGCGGGGTAGTCTCTTTGCAATTTCTTGGTAAACACATCATCACAAAAAATGAAACATTCTCTTGGAAATTTGAAATAAGTGCAAATTGGTATGATTTTAAGCAAATAGCCGACAATTGTATCGACGGATTATGGAGTGCATTATGGACATGGAATTATAAATTGGTAGTAACAATCTCTGAATGAGAAACAAAACAAATCTACAAACTACAATAGTTACAAACATCAGCAAGGTAAAAACAACAAGGAGAATGTCTATATGATCTACGAGGAGTTTAGAGAAAAATAAAACAGTAAAGTCAATATATAAATGTTAAATGTACCTCAAAGAGCTGGTTTATGTTGTCAGCCGTCTTTGCAGAAGTCTCAATAAAGAACATTCCATTCTTTTCGGCGCAGTCAATTCCATCCTTCAGAAATAAGAAAATAAATGTGATACACTCACATAAACAAAATTTGTCAATGGAATGGTAAGTAATATAAAATATATCGTCCTACCTGAACTGTTACTTCTCGTTTTTCATTGAGATCAGCTTTGTTACCAACCAAAGCCATGACTATATCAGGACTCCCGTGCTTCTGTAATTCCTAGAAATGTAAAAAAAAAAGCTAATCAAAATAAGATGGTTTCCAGTAACGCAAAATATATATATATATATATATATATATATATATACGAACAAAATTTTGAACATCAGGCCAGCAATGAATATTGGAAGTACGACAATATTATGCAGACGTGTGCCGTTCTTTTTATGTAACAGGCTCCTTACAAGTTCCAAGTACATTAATGCAATGCATATAAGATAGTAAGTTAATGATACATACCTTGACCCAATACTGTGCCTTATTAAACGTTTCAGGGCTAGTTATGTCATAGACAACGACTGCAACTGCAGCCCCTCGATAATACAGTGGTGCCAGAGCTGCATACCTAAATTTAGGCAACAAGATGCTAATTAATAAATGAAATCTTAGTTAAACTCAGAAATGGAAGAAGTTGGTTCGAGAGAAGTTTTGGCAGTAATATTTAGCTAAAATACCTTTCTTGTCCTGCAGTATCCCATATTTCAAATTTCACTGTAGTAGAATCCTGTAAGGCTATAGTCTGAGACAAGAAAGATGCTCCAACTGTGACCTAAGATCATGAAACAGTTAAGAATTTAAATGAGTATCACAAGCATACATCATCCAACTTCAACAATGTTATTTATCGTTTACCTTGGATGTTGGATCAAACTGACCACGAACAAACTGAAGAACAATGCAACTTTTCCCAACACCAGAATCACCTAATAGCACCAACTGCAAAGATCATTGGAAGAAATGAGTGTTGCAGCTCAAGTACATTTATTCTTTTGCTCCACATGTTTACAAAAGTTATCACTGCGGGCTCAAAACCGTGACTTATGCTTTTTGAAAAAAGAAAAGAAAAAGACCGACTTGTAGCCAGGATCACGATCGAGTGGAAGCAAAACGTAAGAACAAAACTTTACACACTATTAGATTAGTTGTCTGCCCAAGGCCCCAAACGCATATTTTAACCATTATTAAAACCGAGCCCTGACAGAAGGAAATAGTTCAAGAAGATCACCAACACTATCCAGTATCCCCTATACTAAACAAAAAATATTATATGAGTTCAAATTTCACACTCAAACTCTGTCATCAGGACAAAATCATTAGACAAATCAATAAACCTACTATGTTTATGTTCTCATTAAAGTTTAGGCATTAGACCACGAGAATTGACTCTGAAAACAATTTTACTGGACAAATGTTATACAAACAAATTCACAGCATCAGCTTCCCCTCAACATCTCCCTCTCTACCTATATCCTCAACTCCTCGAGTTATAAAACCAATTTATATGTAGCTTCCTTTGACATAAAATACATCCTCGGACACTATTTTCAATCACAATTAATAATACCGCATTAAGACTGGTAAATCCACCAATTCAAATATTCCCTTATCATTAGGCGGCATTATTAATATGTACCTTAACACGAAGATTCTTCGGGTCATTCACGCTGCCATTGTCCAGATTAACACCACCTAGGGGCCCAGCATTTCTATCTGAACAAATACAAAAACCAACAATTAAACCAAATATATAAAAACACTAAACCACAAAATCAAGTAAAGAAAAATTAAACTTTCAGCTCCCGAGCTCATAGGAGCACCAAATCAGCTGAAATTGTAGAGTCGACCAATAACATGGGAGAATTCAGATAGATCACGCATTTTAGTTTGTTAATGATAAAATATATTAAAATTGAAACGCAATTAATTTAGAAAGAAAAACGGGGGTATAATATTTGAGGTTTTGGGATCAATAGCTAAAAAAGGATGGATTATAAACCCTAAATATTGAAATTCACCTGGAAGAGACGACGAACAACCCATAGAGCAGCGAATTAAAGGGTATGTGATTGTATCTATATTTATGTGTATATCTATTAGGGTATATAATGTACAAATCCCAAATCCGACCCATTGCTCCCATTACCTGCAACGAATCATGCGCAGATGATTATTCAAACGCCCAAAACCTTAATCGCCAATGCAAACAAACGATTATTTCATCCATGTATCCCCACAATCGACTTAGTGTAATTGTTTACCATGAATTAAAAAAATCACAAATTATTCGGGAAAGTTTAACTTACCGATTAGAGTTGTTCACTGCAATGCCGCCCTCTTCGTCTCCATTCACAAACGCAGCACTCTAATTTTTGAATCTTACAGACCTTTATAGATTGTATATACTGGTTTTCCCTTTTACCCAATGCACATTTTCCTATTACTCAATAGAATAGGGTAGACCAGGCATAGGCATGCAGTGTTCAGTTGCTTTTTCGTGTTTGATTAGTATTCTCTAATACTGTAATTAATTTTTTGCTTTTAGACCTACATGTAATGTGTAAAAGTTTTTTTGACTTACTCTTACTTTGAGGTTTAACTTTGGACCAGGCTGTGGTTCTCCCTAATTAGTATAGATAAGATTGGTGTGTCCAAGACAATGTTAAAATTATCTTGATATTTTCCCGATGTATTCATAATATATATATTTTTTTGTAGTTATCCATATTGATATTGGATAGAAATGAAATTTTCATAATATTTATTAAAAAATTTAAAAAATATCAATTAATATCAGCATGTAATATTAATATCACTTTAATTTTTTTCACAAACTAAACCAAATATCATTGATATCGAAAAAATATTGAAAGGTATCGAGAAAATATCGATGAATTATGGAAAAAACTTCAAAAATCTTAATACTAAATAAAGACGAAGTTATGAAATTAATCAGAATGCTCGATTTTGAAATTCCTCTATTCTCATTAATTCTGACATTAAGAATTAATCTTGAGCTTATAATTTAAGTGTTTTAATCTTAACAGTACATTTTTATATTTTATAAATATATATATTTTATATAAATATATTCATAATATCAAATCATATATCTAATTTTTTAATTTGAACCGTTCATCTTAATTTCTATACTTCTATAAATTTCAACTCCATAAATATTATTATTCTCATCTTTTAACCTAACTTCTTCGTGCGTCTCTTGCTTTTTCTTATTTCTCTTCTAATGTTTTTATTTATCGTATTCTGCTATTCAAATTGTTTATTTACCTTTTTATGTTCAATTTTTTTTTTGCTGGTTCATATTTTACATTTAATAATTTGATGAAATAATATTTTTTTCTATTGCTACACATTTTATTATTTTCTTTTGGATATAATGTTTAATTGCTACAATTGCAGATCTATTTGATTTAAAATTTTGATGTTCGAGTTGTTTATTGGTCTTCTTAATGTTCTCATTTTTCATGATTTTAATATTCTAATATTATTTATTTATTTTTTATGTTTAATTTTAATTACAGTTCGCATTAAAATCATTATGTCCGCGCCACATATACTGTAAGTTATTTATAATTCTAGAAAAAAAGATGTTCTAGAGTATAATATTGTGTATGCGCTCACGTGTACATATTTTTTAATTATTTAATAAATTTACCGCAATATTGTGTATGCGTTGTGCATGTGTAAATCATTGATACATGTATATGTCGGATTCAAGAAATCATATATATATATATATATGTATATATAAATCATTAATACACGTACATATAAATTCAAGGAATCGTAAGAAAACAAATCTTATAAAAATATTATGTTCTTGGTTATTTTAATAATATATATTTTGATATATTCTTGATTTTGTTTTAACATACTTATACAATAATAAAAATATATATTATAAAATATTATGTTCTTGTTTTTTTAATAGTATATTTTGATACATTCTTGATTTTCTTTTAACTTACTTATATAATAATAAAATTTTATAATTTAAATCTTACATATTTACGTAGATGTTAGCACATTCATATTTTAAATATTGTGTGGATAAGATAGCCTCACATTATATATGTATAGATTTATATTGTCGAATAAATCTATAAATCATTGATACATATATATTTTGAACTCAAGAAATCAAGATTTATTAATTCAGAGCTTTATATAAATCCTAGACCCTTAAATCAAAACTCACACAACATCAAAATTCTCAAATTCAATTCTTTACACTGTAAGCTATTTACTCATTATATATGTATGCATTGTATTGACCGTAATTGGTTTAATTAATTTTTATTTAATCTTAATTTTATTGTTATTTTTATAAATTATTTACACATCTAATCATTTTTTATTATTATTATTATTATTATTATTATTATTATTATTATTATTATTATTATTATTATTTATGTATCACATTATTTCTAAGATATTAAGTCATTCGTAGATGAATATTATATGTGGATCTAATCATCATTTTTTATACTTATCATGTGTTTATATTATTAAAAAATGTAATAATATTTTATTGTAGAATAGATTTTGTGTGAAAGTGGTTCATATCATAAATCACTTTTTAATAAACTAAAAAAGATAAACCTATAAAAAGTAAATCTTATATGATTTTTTTAATTTTCTTTAATCATAAAAAAAATAAATCTTATGAGCAACACTTGTGTAGAAATTTCTACCGTAGAAATATCCATTTTTGAAAAATTCTCGGATCTAAACCGGGTCGGGTCAGATTTGGACATTTTTTTTCCAAAATTCGCGCAACTTGTAGTTCCAGGTTTTTCCGCTCCCAGGTATGTTACAATTTGGGTAAAGATGTGTTACAATTAGGCAAAATCTGTGTTACAAGTTCTTAAAAAATTAATTTTTTGTACTTTTCAAGTAACTATAAAGAAAATATGTATTTCTGCAAGTATAAATATGTGTTACTTAATTTATTTTTATTTTCTTTGTTGATTTATGTTAATAATATGTTTTTTCGCTCCCAGGTATGTTACAATTTGGGCAAAGACGTGTTACAATTAGGCAAAATCTGTGTTACAAGTTCTTAAAAAATTAATTTTTTGTACTTTTCAAGTACCTATAAAGAAAATATATATTTCTGCAAGTATAAATATGTGTTACTTAATTTATTTTTTATTCTCTTTGTTGATTTATGTTAATAATATGTTATTAATGTACCTAATACATCATTTAATACCTTATATATGTTATATAATATATAATATATATTTTTATAAGGATAAATAAATGTTTGTGCATA